>CAOJBK011332779.1:0-13721 GCA_948294925.1 Codiaeum variegatum | reverse complement strand
ACCTTTAAAGCATATGTATAAAGGGCAATCTATCCCTCATATTCTAAAACTCTTTGAGAATAGATTCCCTATAGAATACTTAAGAGATATATATATGTTCGTATAAGGAATGTTTTCATTTAAAGAACATATATACTTAAGCCATTTAGGTTTTCGTTTACATTCACATGCTGAGTGTAAGCTCTAGGGCATACATTGCTAACACTTATGACCAACATATGACTTGGGAGTGATTTTTCCAATCACATGAATTCCTCATATAGGGAACACCTATGGTGTTATGATAAGAGCGAGAGATGATGGATGGATCCTCTGGAGCTTGGCATACTCTTGAAAAGTGTGGCATTTTTTAACAAAGTCCATGCAATCTTTGTTCATGGTTAGCCAATAGTATCCTTGATTTATTATCTTTTGAGATAGTTCCCAACCATTCATATGGGCACATTCTTCTCTATCATGGATCCAATCCATGATTTGAAGGCCTTCATCTTTGGTTACACACCTTAGGTGAATTCAATTCCATGTTTTCTTATAGAGGTGTCACCTCTTGGTATATAAGTGATAGCTAGTTGCTTTAGAGTCTTTCTATCATACTTGAAAGCTCTTTCTAGATAGGTTCCTTTGGTTAAGTAATTGTAAATGTCCTAGTACCATAGTTTTTGCTCAACCACTTGGAGATTCATATAATGAGACAAGCAACTTGATACTCATTTGATGGTCATACAAATAGGACGGTTAAGCAACCTATCATGTATTTCGATCATTGAGGCTAGTGTTGCAAGAGCATTGAAAAATCTATTTTGAATTCTTCATATATAATGAAAGGACAATGTATTAAATTTGAATGAAAGCTCTTCAAGAGGCTTATAATAAAGAACCAATTACTCTTCTCTGATTTTCCATTTACCCAATACTTGAGAGAATATCAGGTTACAATTCCTATACACTTTGATGTCTTCTAGTTCGCGCCAGCCTCATGGGCTTCTCCCTCATTTTTCTAACCATGTCCCCTATGTTGGAGCGAACGGTGTAATGAGGAGCCATTTTCAGTACCTAGTATCTACCTGGCATGATGTGGCTTGACTCAAGGACTTTTTCATCGTTGAGTATTGGCTTCTCCTCTGTGATTTTTCTTTTCAGTGCTCTGACGTCTATTTTTCGTAGGTCTATAGTCAGATGTATGGTGACAGGTACGATGCTCATGCTCGAACCTTATTTTCTTTAAGCACCACATTGGAGGTGTTGAGCATTGCTGAAAGCCAAAGAGAGTCACACATGGTCAAGAGGTGCATTCCTCGAGGTGATGATAGCATAGTACCACTAAGGAGGCATCTGAGAAGGATGATGACGATGATGATGATGCGTAGGATGCATGCCTTTTGACTTTAGTATGGCCACATTGTGGATTTTTTGTAAAAACTATTGAATTTTTTCAAACTTTATTTCGTTATGAAATTTCTAAAAAATTCATTTTCTAATTACGATTTTCATTTAGAAAATAATTTTCTAGGATAAAAACTATAAAAAAAAAGGAATTAGAATTGCGTGTCGTGAAGGGTCGGAATGTCACGCTGGTCGGAGCACGCGTCTGGGCTTGGTAGCATGCGTTTGGAGCCTAGCACACATGCCTGGAATTGGGTGTATGCACCTGGCATTAGTTGTATGTGCCTGGATCTAGGTGCATGTGCCTATAGTCCAGTGCAAGCGTTTGACCATCCGAACTCCATTTTATCTCGATTTTCTTATCATTTTATATGACTGTATGAAAATTATTTTTTAATTCAGAAAACCATTATTTTATAGAAAACTTTATTTCTTTATGTTCTTTCCCCACAAATGGAACCATAGTTCAGTCACATGATACATGGCTGGTGCAAAAACCTAATCCAAGTGAGCTGAATCAACCTCGGAAAATATAGCAAGGGTGTTTTATCGACCCTCAGGGGTGTGAAAATTGACTAGAATTTTTTGAATGCTTGCATTAGTTTTTGGGATCCGATTGATCATGTTTTCTGGTTTGGGGATAGTATGGACGAGATGTGTTCAACTTTTGAGGAATTTTCTATTTTTTTTTTTGGGTTTTTACCTAGCTAGTCCAGTTGAGAAGGTTGGCTATTTTAGTTCTTATAGGAATATGTTGGACTTGAGTTCAGCGGAAGCTTATGGCTTAGTGAAAGATGATTTGGTTAACCTACCTGCTATGGCTGATATGTTCTGGGACAATTTTGATGATCTGATTTAGGCCACTAAAAGGCTAAAAGCTTATGCATTCTGTTTGACAATTGGGTATATTTTTGTGGGCCCAATTGGATAGGCTGATGTGAGGGAGGCTGAGTTGATACCTCATATGGGTGAAAGGAAGTTTATAACTGGTATGAGTTTGGCAGAGACACTGCTGAGCCTTAACCATTATTGCAGCTCGAGAGAGCCTTGGACCATTAGTCCTATTTTACTCTAGGTACTTGGATTTTTATTGCCTTTCTATTTTTAATGCTTACGAAACTATCTTGACCCTCATGCTTTCTTCATATTTGGATGATAGACCATCTCAGGATTGTTCCTGGTACTAAGTTAAGAAATTATCTTGTATTATGGTATTGCACTAGAATGATTCTCATCCGCTTTGCTACTGGGAATGACTAGATTAGCTGGCTAATAGAGCTGAGTCCTTCCGACTTGCAGTGGAGACCTGACTAATAAAAGATTAAGCATTTTATAGCAAGGAGCTAGGGATTTAAGCATATGTATCTACTTGGCTTAAAGGAAGTGAAATGGTATTAGGCCACCAGTGTTCTTCATCAAATAGGGCATGATCAGATTGTGCCCCCAGATAGTATCCTTGTTGAGGCAACTATTGTGAATGCCAGAGTGGCTAGAGTAGTTTTTAGAGGCTGGATCTGTGACTTTAAGATGTTGGTGTCCAGTGATAACTATGGCAAACCTCAAGAGTACTTAGACTAGTGGATTGAGTCATGCTGGCAAAAGGGGAAAGCAAAGCATTATGCTGTTTTAACTGAGATTGAGTGAGTTTGAGTCTAGACTAGGCTTTTTGAGAATAAGACTTTTGGTTGTTTTGATTTCTTTTTAAATCTGTTTTGCACATTTTATTTTAGATGTTCTAAAATATGAATAAGACATCAATAAAATGCATTTTATTGAGCTCTTACTTTTGCCTAAGCCACCCTTTTAGGTTTTTAACTTAGCGAGTTGTCTTGGTTATTACCTAGACCACCTTTTCTATTTTCAGTCTAGTTGGTTGTACCCTAAATTTTGACTAAGCTACCCTTTCATGTTTTCAACTTAGCGGGTTTCATTCTTTTTACAAAATTTCTCTTTGTTGTTTATTTTGCATGCACTGTTAAAGAGCTCGAATGATATAAAACCTTGTATTTTATCGAATGCTTTAGACCGTATGTATGAGGGTTGCCTACATATCTCCTTATAATAGATTTTTGATAATGAAGAACATAATAATTTTTGGAGAATTAGGTCCATGTAGTTCTTGTTACATAAATGTGATGCTAGATGCATGCTAATGCAATAAGAACACTAGATGTAGTAGTTCTTAATTGGTCGAGGTTGGTAGGATGACTGAATTCATTACCATCAATGTCGATTAGGATGGCACCTCCATCTGACATTATTTTCTTGGTGATGAAAGGTCCACTTCAAAGAGGTTTGAATTTCACTCGAGGGTATTGTGTGAGTTATCTAATTTCTTTTAAGACAATGTCACCTTCTTGGAGTTCGTAATCCTAGACCCTTTTGTTGAAATGCCTTTCTAGTCTCATTTGGTAATTTTGAGTCTAATGAAGGGCTTCTAACTTTTTCTCATCGATTAGGTAGTGTTGATTATAATAAGATTGTTTCCAGTCAAGTTCAGAGATCTGGGCTTCTAAAGAACACTTGGATTTCTAGTATTATGGGCAGGACTACTTCAATATCATATACCAATGAGTAAGGTGTGGCTTTGGTAGCTAACTTATTTGGGGTATTGTACCCAAAGAGGGCATTTGGTAAGTGTAAATTCCAGCTTTTTTTTATTACCAATCATCGTCTGAAGGATGTTCTTGAGTGCTTTCTTGGCAGCTTCAATCCCCCCATTGGTTTGAGGTTTGTAAGGAGAAGACATATGGTGTTGCATTTTTTTCCTTTTTTAAAAGGATAACTACCTCTTTCTGAAAGTGTTAGCCATTGTCCGAGATGACTTCAAATGGAACATCATACATTACGATGATGTTCTTCTTGATTAACTGAGACACCCTTTTCAAGTCAAGAACTTGGTAAGGCGTAGCCTCCACCCATTTGGTGAAGTTATCATTGGCCACCAAAACGTATTCATGACCAGCAGAGGTCTTTGTTGTGATCTTGCCAATGATGTCTATACCCCAAACGGTGAAGGGCCAAGGAGTCGTGATTAGATTGAGTGTTGAGGGAGGATTCTTTTAAAGTTTGGCATATATCTAACATTTGTGACATTTCTGGGTGAACTGTGCACAATCTCTGTTCATTGTGAGCCAATGATAGCCTTGATTCATGATTTTTCAAGATAGTTCCCCTCTATTCATATGGGTACCTTCTTCGCTACCATGGATTTTTTCCATGATTATATGAGCTTCTTCCTTGGAAACACACCTCAGGTGAATGCCATTCCAAGTTTTCTTATAAAGGATGTCTCTTCTTGGGATGTAACTGCTAGCCAGTTGTCTTAAGGTTCTCCTTTCTGATTTAAAGGCTCCCTATAGATAGGAACCTTTTTCAAGATAGTTGTAGATGTCGCAGTACCAAGGCTTCTGTTCAGCTTCTTGAATATTCATGCAGTGGGATTGATAGTTCGGTTCATGCTTGAGGCTTATGGAAATAGGATGGAAAAGGAACTCATCGCATATTTCTATCATTGATACGAGAGTTTCTAGTGTGTCAACAAATCTATTTTTTATTCTTAGCAAGTATTTGAAGGACAAGGCATCAAAGCTAGCTTCCAACTTTTATGATAATTCCTTAATTCCATTTTTTTCTTCAAGTCGCTTGTGGTAAGGAACCAAATGCTCTTCTATAATTTTCCATCTTCCCAATACTTGAGAGAGTATTAGGTTGGAGTCTCTGTACACCTCTAAGTTCTTGGTGCCGATCTTAATAACTACTTACTTAGCTTCGCTGATTGTTTCCTCAAAATCTGTTTGATCGCTAGAGGCAAGCTTTCGTCGGTAGGCGTAAGGAACACCATTATAGCACCATATCCTTTATTATTGGCCACTCTATCAAAGATGAGTTTCCATGTTTCATTTTAAATTAGTAGAATGTCTTCATTAGGAAATTTAGGTTCTTCCCAATGATAGTCTATCGGGGGCTGCAACCAATTGGTCAGCAATGACATTACCCTTGATAGCTTTCCTTTATATGTACTTTCGATTGTAAGCTACTAGGACTACCATCCATCTAGCCATCTTGCCATCAAGGACAGGTTTTTCCATGAGGTACTTGAGAGGACTTTTGTCAGTGAAGACATGTGTGTTGTATGCCCCCATATAGTATCTCAGCTTGTGACATATTGTGAACCCTAATTTTTACACCATTAAATCTAGCCCATTAATACGAGCCCAATGATTCAAACCAGACTCAAAACGGACTTCAAATGGACTAAGACAACCTAAAAAATTAATTGAATAGGACCAAAACAGACCTAGAAAATCGGCCCCAATGACCCAGGCCCAGTCATGCACACGTTTTGAGCAAACGTATGTGTTTTGTACCAAACGCATGCGTTTGGTCCAAAATGAACAAACTTTTTCTCCTAGGGTTTCTAACACGAATCCCTATAAATTCAAGCTTTTCAGAACAGTTAGGCCGAGTTTTTTTTTTGAATTCCAGACTCACGTAGACCTATTTCCTAGCCTCCAAAAACTCTCTAAACACTACAATTCCTCTTCAATCGATCTGAATCATCAGAAACTCACAAAAGACATTCCAGTTCCAGTTAACTCAATAGTCAAATTCCTATAGTTCAAGCTCAGATAGACAATAGTCCTTTCCGAAAACCACAAAGACTCATTCCGATTTCGTCAAGCCCTCTGATCCTCCGATTCGAAAGCTCCGAAAGCCAAAGGTAAAATCAGTACAGTATACTTGCCTTTAATCTATGAATTAATTAAGTCCTTTAAACCTAAATTAAGGCCTTTTTATCAAAATTCCATTTTTTATAAAAAAAAATGAACTGTTTTAAGTCCCTTAATATGAACTAAGGCATGTTTTTATTGAAATACTATTTTTCATAAAAACGAATCAAACTAAGCCTTAAAATGAACTTAGGCCAATATTTCACAATCAAAATCACTTTTTATTAACCAAACTAAATTGGTTAATAGCCTATTGGCTAACAAATTTATTAAATAAAATTTATTAGCTACTGAACATTTAAACCACCCGATTGTTATTAGAACAACTGCACCATTCGCAAGAAGGGAGAGCGACATTGGGTTTGATTCCCATTCAAAGGGATACGCCGTCAAGCCATTTCATGGCTTCAACTCTAAAATCATGTTTTTCTTTATTCTTTTGTTATTTCTAACCCTGTTGTTTTGTTCATTTTTTTTTGTTATTTGCGATTGGCTGTGATTTCGATTATTTTTATTTTAATTATTGGATTTGTATCGGGAAATGTGTGCTCCTTCTATATTTGAGGACTGGAGGGGAGATCCCCTGATTTTATTATCTTTTTTCTATGTAATTTAATTTTAATCACTTTCTTTGGGGATGTGTGCCTTCCTTAGAACCTGAAGTGGGCTAGAGGAAGGATCCCCAATTTCTTTTCCTGTTTTACCACTTTATGGTTTGTCATGCATTATTATCTTGCTCATGCTCCATATTTGTCATGGATGTCTGTTCATGCATCATGTGGTATTCCATGCATACATGAAAATAAGATTTTAACCAAAATCACTTTGTTTTAAGTGAAAAGTTGTTATTTAAAATGGTCAAAACTATTTTTCATAAAAAATATTTTTATCAGGTCATGAATCCCCAAACCCATTTGGTTCGTGGCCAAACCTTTTCTAAAATTGGGTGAATAATCAAAATTTTCTTTAAAATGGAGTTAACTCAAACTAGTTTCTTAATCACTATAGAAAATCATGTTTCTTAAAGAATTAGGTGGCAACTCTATACACTAAACACACCACGTGCATGCCAACGAATACATGTGGATGCACAAATGTGAGATCTTGCCACAATCTGCAACACCATGCACAATCTGACCCCTTTTGGTTGGTTTCCTCAAGCCATAAACTCAAAGTCACACTGGGGAAACTTGTAGGTCACTCGGACGGGACCTCACACATACCCATACTAGAGCCAGGAAAAGCTTCTCAATATAACTATATTTGAGCTCATATGTTAACATTCTCTTGCTCAAATAGTAAATGGTGTGTTGTTTGTGGGACTCTGGAGAATTTTTTGCCAGCATAGTACCCATGGCTTCATTAGTGACTATGAGGTAGAGTAGTAGTGGTATGCCAGGCCAAGGAGGCTGTAGAACTAGAGGATTTAAGAGATATTGTTTGATCTATTCAAAGGCTTCTTGCTATTCCTAATTTCACTGCTTGGAGGAATTATTTTTTAGTATTTTGAATATAGGATCATAGGCGTCTGCTAGTTGATGGATAAAATGACTGATGTTTTGGAGGTGACCCATGAACCCTCTTATCTCCTTTTCAGTTTTAGGAGATGTCATGTTAATGATTGCTTTGGACTTGGTATGATCAATCTTGATTCCCTTTTTACTGACCATATGACTAAGGAAAACTCCCGATGAGGTTCAAAATATGCATTTATTAAGGTTGAACTTGAGATTATACTATTGAAGTTTAAGGAAGAACTTTTCTGGTGCTTGTAAGTGTTGTTCGGATGTGGCGCCTTTGATTATCATGTCATCGACATATACGTCCACTTCTTGAAGCATCATGTCATGGAAGATAGTGGTGCCATCCACTAGTAGGTGGATCTAGCATTCTTCAGTCTAAACAACATTTCTCTATAGTAGTAAGTACCCCACTCGGGTGATGAAGGTTGTTTTCTCCTTGTCAAGAGGATGTACCAAAATTTGGTTGTAACCAGCGGTTAGATCACTGAAGGAAACCATTTTTGAGTCAGATAATACATCTACCAACAAATTAATGTAGGGTAGAGGAAAATCATCTTTAGGGTAGGCATAGTTCAAATCTCAGTAATCTACACACATTCTGACCTTCCCATCTTTCTTCAGTACTAGGACGATGTTGGCTAACCAAGATGGGTAGCTGATTAGTTCGATGAACTAGTGAGACATTATGAACCCTCAATTTTGCCCCTCCAGAATCACTAGTTGCATCATGACTCTCAAACTAAACTTAAAAGTTTAGGGAATAAAGGGGGTTAAGGGGGCACTGCCTCTTGCTGCATCGCTGGCAGCCCTCCGGACAAAAATTTCAATTTGCAAGGTTTACATGGAAATTTCTTCATTTTCAAACATATTTTTGAGGGAAAATCCATATTTTTACACCATCAGATCCGGCTCGTCAATACGAGCCCATTGGTTCCAGGGATGTTTACCTTCTCTAGAACCCTTTGGGGATAGAGGAAGGACCCCTTTTTATTTTTTTTTCTTTTTCCACCATTTTTATTACTCTCCCTTTATGATTTTCATTCATACTAATATATCTACCCAGGCATCATTTTGGCATGATATAACTGTTCACCCATCATGAAAGTATGCCATGTATACACAAACATGTATTTAACCAAAACCATACAATCGGTTTCAAGCTAAGATTTTTTAGGAAAATAGAGTATTTTTCTTAAAATGAAAATAATTTTATCAATTATGAGTCCGCAAATCCACCTTTGGTTCGAGGCTCGCCTTTTCCATAAAATTGGATAAAATGTCAGATTTTCTAAAATGGAGTTAACTGGTTTCTTAATTCCCATGAAAATGAACATGCTTCCTAAAAATTAAGTGGTGACTCACACATTCACATTTTCACCCAACGAACTCATAAGGAGTTCACCTAAAGTGAGAACTTCCAAAACCATGAAACCATGCGCAATGTGATGTGCCCACGGTCGGTTTCCTCGAGCTAGAAGTTTGAAGGCACGCTGGCAGCCACCCAGGTTTGGACAAGGCCTTACAAACATCTTTTTAGACACTTCTTCCTTGATTGGGATGGACCATACAACTTTTATGCGCCTTAACTTTTGTTTGACAGGCTTACAATCTAGATAGGTAGGGATTTTATGGACGGTGATGCTTGGGTCGAGACTGGTAATATCATTGGGCTTCCAGGTGAAGTATACTTCAAATCTTTAGATGATTGATTCAGTATCCTATCTATTTGAGTATGCAGCTATAATGATTGTAGTTTTTAGTATGCCATGAGTGCCAACATTAATGGGCTCTTTAACTGTATCTTTTATTTCATTAATTTTATTGTTCTCTTTTGCTGATTGAATAAGGTTAGATTTATCAGTTAGAACATAAAAAGAAAATAGGGAGATAGGATCATAATAAGAAAATTTGTTTACTTTATTGATAGGAGAAAGTTCCTTATTTATATTAAATTGATAATTAAAACTAGGTGGATCAATTATATCATCAGAGGATTCAAAGGTAGAAGAATCCGACTCAAACTCAAACTTAAGTTCAGACTCAGATTCAAGTTCAGATTTAGTCAAAATCAGCTGATGGAGGCTTGCTTAAAAGGACCAGTTGGCAGGCTTCTGATGAGCTGGCTTGATTAAGGTGGACAGGTCAGTGCTTTCCTCTTTGTAAAAAAGAACAACTATTTCTCCAAAGAGGCTAGATTCCATATTTTCTTCCCAGTCTTGAGTCAGGGAGTAGAGTGGTTGATAATCATCCAGTAGTAACTATACCTCAAAAAAGATCTCAAATCCAACAATCTCATTACCAGTCACAGGGCGGACCCAAGGTTTAGGAAACGCACAGTAAGAAATTGTCTCTCCCACTTTCACAATGTAGCCATCAAGATTTTGAAGTACGGTCTCATAAGGTAGTCATATTCCCATCTAGTTCTAATCATTGTAGATTTCTCTCGGGATTTGGCCTTTTCCTCCTCAATCTCATCATCAGTTGGATGATAGCCCAAGCCAAAAGGTGGAGTAGAGAACACATAGTCATTGAAGGACTGAATTTCTTGTTGATTTTTACCTAGGCCCATCCTAGGAAAGTATGCCATTTTCCTCATGATATTGGAAACCATGGGGTTACAGTAAGGATCAAAATCCAGTGAGATTGCCTCTTTCATATTTTCAGCAGTCTTAATAAACTGAACAAATGAGAAGCTAGATAAAGGATATGCTGACAACTCAGGTTGGATTTTTAAGATAGAAATAGTGTTGGGGACTTTAGATTTCCCATACATATCAGCCTTGATGGTGACCACCCCATTTTTTAATGGATACTTAACCCTTTGATGCAAAGTAGAGGGTACTAGCTTAGTTTCGTGGATCCAAGGCCTTTTAAAGAGTAGGTTGAAGCATGAAGGCACATCAATAATCTGAAAGGGAACTTAGAAACTAATAAGACCCATGGTGACTATCAGAGTCGACACTCCAAAACCTTCTCTCTGAGAGTTGTCATAAGCCTATATTATTTGATCAGAGGGAGTGAAATCACCAGCTTCAAACCCAGGAAACTTGCCACCTTAAGTGGGCACACATTCAAAGCGGACCTATTATCTATGAGATCCATTGGGATAGTTTTCTCCTTTGTGACAACAATAATGTATAAAGCATCATTGTGGGGCCCCCCAAGTAATATTTCATCATTAGTGAATGAAATAGATGTTTCCTTTGTAGAACTTATGATGGAGGCTACTAGAGTGTCTAGTGAAATGTCAATTTTGACATTGATTCAAAGCTTTGCAAAGAGCTTGGCAATAAAGATATGATGACATGATCAGGCTTCAGATTGAAATTTTTGCTTGAGTTTTCTTAAGTTGTTTTAATAAGGGGTGCTCTTCAGTTTCAGGAGTACCCTTGGATTGAGCCACTGATTGGCTAGCTTGAGGTGGAGCAATAGGTGTTTGTATAACCCTTATACTTCTGGTGATTGCAACAATCTCAACTCTCATATTTCTTTGGTCTATGTTACAAAAATAATAATATTAGATAAACTTCCCTAAGGAAGGTAGGTCATCTCCGGAATAATGATAATTGCTCAAAGGCATAGAAGCACAGATAAGATAGACTGAATCCCCCTTTTCAAATTCCACCAGAATGGTATAAACATTGTGATCGGGGAGAGGGTTTGAATTATTGTTGGATAGATGAGCAGGAGGGAGAAGCTCTCTTGAGTCAATCAAATCTTGAATTTTATGTCTAAAGGCCTTGAAATTGTCTATTAGATGGCCAGACCCTTAGTGGTAGTCACACCTGTCATTCATGTTGAAGCTCTTAGGCAATGGATTCAGGATGGGTATTGGTTCTAGAAGCGTAATAGCTCTCCCATCTAGGCATTTCTTACGAAACTCCACTCAGGTCGGTAAACTTTCTCCTTTCTAGTTAGATCAGCTTTTAGGTAGAAATAACATTAACTTTACCCACTTTTTGGGTGACATTCCCTTGATGAGAGGCCCTTTTGAATAGGGAAGATGAGGTTCGATATTCATCCTTAATAAAATTGATAACAATTTTATCTTTGATATGTGAACCAATAGTAACCAAAGCCTTGTAGCTTGGCAGATACTATGTAATCAGTCAATCTCGATACACGGGGAGCAGGTTCTTATCAACGATGTCAATCTATTCTGATTCAGATGGTCTGTTAACCATTTGGGAGACTTTTCTATCTTGAAATTAATATGGAGAATGTTTCTTTAGAATATTGTTTAATAGTTTCCAAATCTCTTCTTATAATGTCAATTTCATCATTATAAGTATATTATTTTATAAAGGCATTACAAATAGATTCCCATGTCAGTTTTTTAGAATCATTTAGTTCTACAAACCAGCTGATAGCTACAGCAGAAAGCGATTATTGGAATAATTGAGCATAGAGCTCACCTTCTACACCCAAGGATGAAGTGCACCATTATAAATTTTTAGATGTGTCTTAGGATAGGTAGTGCATCAAACTTTTCAAAGACCGGCATCTGAAACTTATGAGGTAGTCTTGCATTAGGAAATAGGCTGAAAGACTTGACATCAACCATATCATCCCTTTTATTGATTGTGTTCAAGGACTTTTGCATTTCCTCATACTTTTAAATCATTACTTTTAGCAGAAGATGGTCTTGGGTCTGATTTTGGAAAGGATTTGTAAGAGGAGCTGTTGGTGTAGTGACACCACGATTAGCCAATAACGGAATGATGACAACATCTTCAGTTATAGGCTTTTTGCAGGAGTTGGAAGTGGTAGATGCATTGTTGGCAGGATGGACCCCAACTTCAGCCGTCATGGTTTGGAACTTACTCATAATTATCTGTTCTTAGGCTTATATCATAGTATTTATAGTCTCTTGTTGCTTCTTGAATGCATCAGCTAGCACAGTAGCAATGTTAATAGGTGGATCAGTGGCATCAACAATAGGATGAATAGGGGAATTCTCATTGTTGGCCAACATTTCCTTTGGATAAAAAGATAGAGTATTAACATTTTTAGAAGTTCTAACCAATAGCAGGCAGTGCGCATGAAAAGGTTGGCAGGAAAACCAATTTTGGAACAATTCACTTGGTTTAAGTTTCTTTTTGTATAGTGATGCATACATGTATGCATGAATGTAAATAGTTTCATGATGACAAAGTCATATTTAGAGTTTAGGGTACATGGGACCTAAGGCCAACTCTAATTATTACATGAAGTTTGGTGGTTTGAAAGGTTATCCATTGACTAGGGGTGCGATATACCTAACCACATGTGAATCAAAGAGATTCACGTGGGTCCAATGGTTATGTGCAACCTCGTTTTCCCAACTGAAAGGATCAGTGGGTATACCTTAGGGTGGATGATTTCACTATCGGTAAAGTAGTCCCGAGGAGGGAAGCTCACTCGATGTTACTTTCTATCCATGTTTGCCACGAAATAAAGGGTGTTTTGTTAGTGATAGGAAATGCCACGTCAGATTTTTTTAATTTTCACAAGTATAAAATTACCATTAATCCTGTATCAAACTGTAGATTTACAAATTGTTCCAAGCAAATGAATACAACCTAATCCCACACTAACTTACATGTTTCAATTATATCCAACATAATTCATTTTTTTTCATTTAATATATCTATATCTATACTAATTATAAAAATATGGATATAGGAAAAATATTTCTGGATAATAATACCCTTTATAAAATATTATAATTACTTTAATAGAAAATTTAAAATGTAAATATTGAAATGTTTAATCATAAAAATATTTTCAATTATAGTTATGTTAAATGGATCAGTACCCCTTAATTCAAATTTTAAATTCTAAATGAATTTATTTTATTTTAATTTCAAATATATCATTTGTACTAAAAATATTTAAAACATATAATTTTATCATTGATCATAGTCATTTTATAATTGATATTTATATTCACATACATAATTAATAAAAATATAGTATATTTTATATCATAAATATAATTTTTAATTTCTAAAAGATTATACTAATTATATTTTTAATAAATATATATTATAATAATAACTTTCATTATAAGTTTATATATATATATATATATATATATATA
>CAOJBK011332760.1:0-15296 GCA_948294925.1 Codiaeum variegatum | reverse complement strand
ACACTGTGAGGTAGCTTTGTACTAGGACTGTATCTCTGTAAATAGAAATCTCTCTGCCCGTGGACGTAGGCTGTGATTGCCGAACCACGTAAATCCGTGTGTCAAATTTTAGTTTCTGGTTCTTGTGTGATTGTTCTTCTCCATTCTGTATGCGTGACATTGCTGCCATTATCATCGGTTTCTCACGACAGTTAATATGACAAGCGTATGACCCTTTTTAAACATGGAAAAATTGATAAATAGATTTCACTTGCCCTTACGAATTTTGGAGAAAACACACATTTGGCAAGAATTTAAGAATTAGATTTTTATTTAAATAATTTAAGAAAATGAGTTTTATTCTTGCAAACGTACTCCCCAGACAGCTGGGTTGGGTCAAATTAGGTTCAGACTTGATAGAATAAATTCAAACTTGTCAATGAATAATCCAGCTTTGGATGTACTTGACTTGTATAAAAATATTCGTGATTTTCACAAAAATATATAAAAAAATTAATAATAATAATTCTATCACATAAAATTTTTTTAATAAAAATACTCATTTTTAAATTTTCTTATATATATATATATATATATATATATATATATTAAGTGTTTGTTATATATTTGTCAAGTATATATCATCTATATTTCAAATATATGATATATTTTATATTTTTTTAAAAAAAAATTGATATTTTATAAAAAAATTTTAAAAAATTATTATTGTTCAAGTTTGAATTTTTTTAAAAATAAAAAAATATAGTATAAAGTGTAAAGTGTAATTTTTAAAAAAATATTATTGTACAAGTTTCAATTTTTTTTTGAGTGAATATCCAATGCTCATTGATCACTAACAACTGTCACTCATTGCTGACGACGGTTAGATGTACCAATTGTATATTTTTTAATATTTATTAATAAATCAAAAAGAATGAGATTATATAAATTTAAATATTTTATAATTTTAAATATTAAAAATTTTTAATTAAATTCTAATATTATATTGCATTCAACTTTTTTAGAAATTAACTTTCCAAAAAATAGGGTTTTAAGAAAGTCCTTCTAAGGAATTAACTGCATCATAAATAGGGAGAGAAAACCTTTTCTCCACTCATAGGAATTCAATCAATTAATGAATTTCACTGAATTGGTTGTTGAGGATAAGGACCTTAATATAGAGCTTGGTCCCGCCAAAATATACATGCATTGTTAGAGTGTTTACATCTCATTTAATATTGCTGGTTGGACATATTATTTATTTGGCACAAGTGATTGATCCATTTTTAGTGATAAATATTATTTATTGGCACAAGTGATTGATCCATTGCTGGCTGGACATCTCATTTAATATGTATTCATTGTTATGGTAGAGCATGTATATAGCGAACTAATAGCCTTATAGATCCGAAATATTTCACAGGCACATAAAAAACTGTGTTGTCTCAAACACATATTCATGTATACCATTTTTATGGAGATTAAGAATTTATATGTGTTATAATTATTATAATTAATTTTATATATAATTATTTTAATATAAAAATGTAAAGTTAAATGATAGAAATTAATTAGAAATATTTATATAAATAAATTAATTAATTACTCATTGAAAATTGAAATTAAATTATAATTTGAGACAAAAAAGTAGCTAAACATGACTATTTTTTTGAGACGGAAAGAGTATTATTTTTACAAATTTAAAAACCATTTTTAAGTAGACGTGGAGAAATAAATCACAACAAAATAACAGGTTTTAGAGGCGCAATCCTAGTGTTGATAAAAGAGGAAATAGTGCAGTGAATTGTAATCGTGATGAATACTATTTTGCTAGAAACTCTCTCGCAGAATTAAAATAGTTGCTAAATTATCAGACGTCGCTATTTAACAAGGCATTATTGCAAAATTAGTGATGCAAAAATTTTGTCGCCATTTAAAAAATTTCGTCACATAATTGGAGATAAAACAATTGATCTTCAATCTGTGACATATTTAAAAATATGACGATGATATACTTCTGCCGCTGGTTTTGCAATGATAATAACTAGGTCGCTATTTCATTGCTAATTTTAATTGATTTTTTTTAAATGTCACTATTTTTTTTCTAATTTTTATTTTTAATATAATTTTGATAATAATGTATTAAATTAGAATATAATCTTAATATATAATATATATAAATATGAAAATAATACAAAATGAATGTACAATGTACTTAAGTAAATATAATAAAAATAATAAATTTCATATAAAGAAGTATATCAATCATCCTGAGATGGTAGAGGATCGTGATATGTCGGAGTTGTGGAGTCAATTGCAACAACAAGTGGGGAGCCAATCTAAACTTGTATGGACTTTGCTATAGTGGGGTCAATTTGGGTTTGTGATAGAGGTCACCCATGTTGTAGCCACCCCTAGACAGTAACAAAGACATCCAAAGCCTATACCATGTCGGTCACTACATGGACTGTCACGTCTTCTACATCAAAAGACTCAATTCTAAGCCATCTGTTGAGTGAGCTGCTGAGCAACTTGGAAATCCAGTCTGATTTGCATCTCCCTTTCAATCTTCCTTAACACCTCCTCTTGAGTGGTAGTCCAGAGAAACTAATAATTAACCGAGATGGAGGGAGGACCTGCATGTGATTTACTGGGCTCAGGAAAGTATTATGGTCTTTTGATACCGAGCCTATTGTTAGATAAAATAATATTAATCTTAAAAAATTAATATTATATGATTAATATTGAATGAAAAATTATTTAAAGTCATGACTCTCAACTTAGGTCTCTTACAAGGGTCGTATCCTTTAAATTATACCTTTTAAGAGGGTTATGTCTTTAAAAAGACATGTCTTTTCATAATCTTTATTATAAATAAGACTTAAGTGTTATGGTTAGAAGGATGATTAACTAGTCTTTTACTTTGAAGTCTTCTTCTTTATTTGTTAAAATTTCATAAATCTAAGAAATAATAAGTATTGTATAGTTCATTGTTCTTTTAAATTGGGGCGCTACTTTTACAAGAATGAATCATTGTATCATGAAAGACAATTGTTATAAATCTTTAACATGTGGGGGTCAAATTTATCTTAAGAAAATAGAGTCAAACTCTAGTCTCTCTTTGATTATAAGTTTTTTATAATCTTTATTTCCTCAAGTTTGTTGTTAGCATTTGTTGCATACTGAAATTATATTCAGATTTTATTTTATTTGTGCATTTATTTGGTATTTATACAACACAAATAAATAACACCTATAGATTCTCTGGTCGACATGCATTTTCCTGATTGCCTCAACATGGGCAGCCCATTATATCTCTAAAGGAATAGGTTTAGAAGAATCTCTTGACTTGCATTCTCTCTCATCTTAAACTCTCATGTTTGAGACATCTGCTAAGATAGAAGATCCAATCAAGCATGCCCTTGTAGTGTTACGGACCTTGTGCAGTGTGTATGCATGTCCCTCGACAACAACTACCTCCTAAGCATTGACTTTGCCTAATTGATTGCCCACCTAGACCAAAACTCAATTTTCAAAATGAAAAAATAAATTGTCAATCATATAATATTATAATTAAATTTCCAAAGAAAGGTAAATTAAATATTTTATAATACCCTTCTTGAAAAGAGTAAAGAGTCATGCTTAAAATAGGAGTTCCCCAATAGAAGGAGCCACCACCTATGTTTTCGAATGATCGGACGAAGAAAACGTGAGGATACGAGAAGATGGTGATTCTGCTGATCACCCTCCTCCCAAATCTGCTAACCTTTCAGCCTCGTATAAGGAGAAATTTTAAAAATAAGAACTTGGGGCTAGATAAGGGATCTGATGAGTACCTCGACTCTGATTAGGAGATGGAGATTGAGAACAATGATGAGAATATAAATCCTAATGTACCTTCATCTTTAACTGCTAATGGAGGTTCTAAAGCCAATAGTAGCCAAGGGAAAACTGGTTGGATGGGGGGAGGTGTTTGCATATCATCCAAGTTAGATCAACCTAGTATTGAAATTTCTGAATAGGCAAAGAAATACCTTTCAAAACCATGGGAACTTTCTATAGTGGTTCAATTGATGGATCGTCCCATCGGTTACAAGGCTCTTGTTTCAAAAATCAAATCCTTATAGTCACTAATTGGATTTTACAAGGTTAGTGATATATACAACTACTTTATGGTTAAGTTTGCTTAGAAATCAGATTATGTTTGTGCACTACTTGATGGTCCCTAGTTAGTGTTTGGGCATTACTTATTGGTGCAACCTTGGGATATATCATTTTCTACCCTTTTTGTGTAGCCTTCTTCTCTTGTTTCTTGGGTCAGATTTCCTAATATGGCTCTTCATTTGCATCACAAAAGGGTGCTAACTTCCATAGTGAAAGTTATTGGAAAGTTAGTCTGCATTGATTATAATACTAAGGAGAACAATCATGAAAGATTTGCTCGTATGGCTATTCATATTGATACCACAAAGCCTCTAGTTTCAAAGTTTTATATTGATGGTAAAATCCAAATGGTTGAATATGAAAATCTTCCCAATATTTGCAATGATTATGGAAGATTGGGTCATAATAAAACTAGATGTCCAGATGCTAAGAAAAGTGCTAATGAAGCTGTTCATTTGGATATTGAGAATTAACCCTTCCAGCTAACTCCATCCCTAATGAAGTAGAAGTGGGGAAGAGCAAGGTTTCTAAGGAGAATGAGAAATTTGGCGAATGGATGCATGCTTCTATGCGGAAAAGAAACAATCATAGAAACAAAATGGGGAAAGAAATTGGTAATAGTGATGAGGGTAGAGTTGTGAATCAGTTTGAGGCTTTAGCTGAGTTGGAAGTTAAACCAATACATCAAGAAGAGGATGTAGTTCCTCCAGATGAAAGTGTGATTTATTAGAAGGCTATCAGGGTTGTCCATCATTACAAAAAAAACGTGTCAAATAAAAACAAAAAGGAAACTACTAAAGGGAAGGAGAAAGTTAGTTGAAGTCAAGGAGAGAGGGTGACTACTATTCAAAATCCATCCAATGTTGTTCTTAAAGAGCGGTCTACTATGAACGTTAATATGGTACTGTTGAAGGAGTCTTCTCCTTCCATTGTTAATTCTAAGGATAATGGTAAGCACACTACTGCTATTGTGGTGAAACCTGAAGATAGAGTTTCGAAGGTAGGAGATGTGAGGTCAAGAGCATTCAGCTTCCTAGACTTGCGAAAAAACCTCCTGATCATTCATGTGGTGGTGGTATTAACTTGAACAGGAAGAATTTATCCATAAAAGGATACTGATGAGGTAGTAAATGATAATAAGTATTGGTGGTGGTATTAACTTGAACCTCAATCTATTCCTGAGACTTCTATTGTAACTCCTAATATTGACAGCCAAATTCATAATAAGGATACTGATGAGGCAGTAAATGATAATAAGTATAGTGGTACAACCATTTCATCCGATAAGGAGGATCTTGGCAATAGTGAAGATGAAATAGGCGATTCATATATAATGGATTAAGTTAGTTTCCTCTTTAATTTTAATTTTATGGATTATAAAATCATTAAGTGGAATTACTAATGGATAGGTATAAAATGGTTTGTTCCTATTGTCAAAGATATATTGAGAATTCATTCTTATGATAGCCTTATTTTGTTGGAGACTCGTGTGAGTGGTTCTCGTGATGATGATATCATTTAGAGAATTAGTTATCCATGCTTTCATCGTATTGAAGCAAAAGGATTTTTTAGGGTATTTGGCTTCTGTGGAAGGAGACAATCTCTGTGTCGGTCTTATATAAAGACTAGAAATTTATTTATGTTGAAATTAAGGGTGTAAATAATTGGGTTTTTAATTTTGTTGCTGTGTATGGGAACCCCAACCCCCATATTAAGAGCTCACTCTAGCATAAGATGTCTCATCTCATGTCTTATATTAATGGCCCTTTTCTATTTACAAGTGATTTTAATTCTATTTTATTTTCTAATGAAAGAAAAGGCGATAGCAACAATAGATCAGGGACTTATAACCCTTTCTTTGAGTGGTTGTGTTGGTAAAACATCTACCTAAGGTTATTTCTTATCACATGCCCTTGTTGATTATGAACTAATTGACGAACTCAGCTGCGAGAAATTCTAAGCCTTTCTGATTTCTTACTCCCTAGATTCTTCATGATAATTTTAATAATATTGTTGCCCAATGATGGATATATGATGGAGACATTTGCAAGTCTCTTAAATCTGCCTTTTCTCTTTAAAATTGGAATACGATAACTTTTAGCAACATCTCCTACCGAAAATGCAGAGCTCTTAATAGAATTCAAGGCATTCAAAAAGCTTCAGAGTTTCATTCTTCTCCTTATTTATTGCAGCTAGAGGAAGAGGTCTAAGGTAACTATCAGAATATTCTTTCTTAGGCAGAGCTCTATTGGTATGAAAAAGATTGTGTTAATTAGTTAAACTATGGAGATCGTAATACTATCTTTTTTCATACTTCCACTATGATGCAGAAATGTAATATGAATATTAAGGCTCTTAAGGACAACAATGATAGCTAGTTGTATGACCGCAACAACTTCCATTCCCTCGTTGCTAGTTTCTTTAAGGCTATATTTTCAACCTTCAATGCTGCTGCTAATGTTTATTGTGTAACATGTAGCTTTCTTGATTTTGAAATGGTAAATATTCAGTGTTTGACCCATCTTATTTTGTCTGAAGAGGTGCATCAGGTTGTTTTAGTTATGAGTCCTATGAAGGTAGTGGGTGAAGACGGTTTTAATCCTATTTTCTTTCAAAAGAAATGGCATGTAGTTGTAATAGTATTGTTGATATTGTTCAGAAAATTTTTTATGGAAGGGAGTTTGTTAATAATTTAAACTCCACTATTATTGTTCTAATTCCTAAAAGCGAGAAGCTTAAGCTTATCTCTCAGTTTTGGAGTTTTTCTCTTTGTAACACGGTGTGTAAGATAGTCACCAAGATCATTACAAATGATATCAAGCCTATTATGAGCAAGCTTATAGGTGAAACCCAAACTAGATTTGTTCCTAGTAGACACATTACAAATAATGTGGTGATTATGCAAGAGGTAGTTCATTCTATGCGCATTAAGAAGACGAGCAAAGGTCTTATGGCTTTGACAGTTGACTTGGAGAAAGCCTATGATAAATTGGAATGGTTTTCTATAATTGACACTATGAGAGAGGCCCATATTCCTGAGATACTTATTGAGGTTATTAGGAAGTGTATCACTTCTACTTAATTTTGGGTTCTTTTTAATAGGGAACTCTCTAATCAGTTTGTTACTAGCAGGGGCATCAGGTATGGGTTCACACTTTCTCCATATATCTTTACTCTTTGTATGGAGAGGCTAGCCCATGGTATTATTAAAGCTATTGAGTGTTGTCAGTGGAAGCCTATTTCTCTTTCTTAGGAGAGTCCCAAATTTTCCCACATCTTTTTTGTTAATGATTTAGTTGTTATGGTAGAGGCGTCTATTGAGAAAATGCTTGTCATCAAGAATATTTTTGTTGACTTTTCTTTTGCTTTGAGTCAAACAATGAGTTCTTCCAAGACTCTCTTATTTTTCTATAGTAATTTTAGTTACTCTTTTTAAGCTCAAATTACTTTTGTGGGAGGGTTCCAACTGATTAATAATTTGGGGAAATATTTGGGAGTTCCTATAATTCATGGTCGCTTGAAAACTAATGATTATTTATATATTGTTGATCATGATAATAAGAGGCTAGAAAATTGGAAGAATTACTTTAATTCAATCCGTCCTTATGGCTATTCCTAGTTATTCCCTTTAGACTACCATTTTTTCTATCTCTATTTGTAATGAGGTTGAGAAGATTTGCAAGAGATTCTTATGAGGGGTAAGAATAAGAAAAAAGGAATTTCTTTACTTAGTTGGCCTCAAGTTTGTCAACCTCAGAGCTATGAAGGGCTTAGTATTCATAGGCTCTATGTGTTGAATGATGCTTTTTTTCCTGAAACTTGCTTGGGGGTGTTATTTACTCTTGTGACTCTTTATGGGTAAAGGTTATTCATTCCAAGTATAACGTTTCTGATAATGTGATTCCCCTTTCAAATCTAGTTGTTCTTCTTATGTTTGGAGAGGAATAAGAAAGGTTTGGCATTATTTGTAGCATGGTATTTGTTGGAATATTGGTGATGGGAGAAGTATTCAATTTTAGATAACAATTGGCTTGGTTATGGTCCTCTTATTCTATCTATTGTTCAACATGTTCCTGCAGGTATTATGCATAAGAACATAGCTGATTTGGTTATTGATTTTGGCTCATGGAATTGGTTAACGTTTAGCTGATATATTCCTCATCACATGATCCTCAATATTGCCTCTCATTATCCCCTTATGATCATGATCAGCATTGGAGTGATTCTATTTTCTGGAGATTATCTCGTTTGGGTTTATTCATAATTAAATTTACTTATAATCTCATTAATGGTGTGAATTGGGATTCCTCTAGTAAGAATTGGACTTCTATTTGGCGATGGTAAGGTCCTCAGTAGTTTAGAAGCTTCCTTTGGTTGGTTCTTCATAATCAGCTTCTCACTAACTTTGGACGTGTTAGAAGGCACTTGGGGTCTAATGTTTCTTACAATTACTATTTATTGTATGAAGAATCTGCCCTCTATGTTTTTTGTTACTATTTAATTGTTGTGAATATATAGGTGGCGATGTTGTTCAATGATCAAGCTCTCTTTGATTTTCGACTTTTTCCTCTTGATGAGTGGGTTATGGTGAATTTGTGTATTGATATTATGCATCCTTCAGGTATTGATTAGGAAAGTCCCTCCTCAAGGAGGAGGGTAAAATCTTTGCCAAGGCAAGGTCTTTCCCTAAGAAGGAAGGAAAAATGTCCCTTTCCCAGTGAGGATAGTAAAATCCTTGCCTAGGCAAGGTCCTTCCCCAAGGAGGAGAGTGAAATCCTTAGTAAGGAAAGGTCCTTCCCCAATGAGGAAGGTAAAATACTTATTAATATAAGGTCCCTCCCTAAGGAGGAGTGTAAAACCCTTATTGAGGCAAGGTCCCTCCCCAAGGAGGAGGGTAAAATCCTTGCTGAGGCAAGGTCTCTCCCCAAAGAGGAGGGTAAACCCCTGTTAAGGAAAGGTCCCTCCCCAAAGGGGAGGGTAAAATCATTGCCAAGGCAAGGTCCTTCACCAAGGAGGAGGGAAAAATCCTTGCTAAGTAAAGGTCTCTCCCTAAAGCAGATGGGAAAATCCTGGCCAAAGTAAGATCCTTCCTAAATGAAGAAGGAAAAGGCATAAGCAAAATGCAAAACTCAAAGTAAATGCCAAGGAAAAGGCTTCTTATAGCAATAAATAATAGAAAAATTAACTAAATAGGTGACAATCATTATATGAAGAAAAAAGAAAGAATGGATTTCATTTAAGAAGAGGAAAATTTTACAAAATGATATATGAATAAGTGTACAAAAAAATAAAATAATAAAATAATAATATATACAAAATACAAATCTACTCCGGGACCACCACCACTGCAAAAGTCGTTTCTTCCCTCTGAACATCCTCTTTAGAGTCCCTAAGCTCAAAGGTGTAGCCTGATGGGAGGAGAGGATCTTTCTTTGTCCTATAGAGGCCAACTGTAATAGGATTCAAGCTCTTAATGTATTCACTCATGGGAGGGACTTGTAACCCCCTTCAGATTCCTCCTGCATGGAAGGAAATTCATCAGTGACGTTCGGATGGATGGCTTGAATCTTTGATAAGGCCAAGTTATATCCCCTGGCCAAAGGTTTAGCATTATTGGCATAGTTCAACTTCTAGAAATGGTTGGATTGAAGATAAGCCTCCAGCAAGCTCTGCCTATCAAACTCCAAGGCATTGGTCCTTGAAGTTGTGAGATCCAGGGTTTGCTTAACATGAGCATACTCCTTGAGGAGCCTATGTTTCTATTCCTGGGTCCTATCCAACTTATAATGTTTTTCATCAACAGCTTCTAATATAACTTAGCATCAACCAAGTTCAGCAACAACTAATGTTCGGGACTAGTCCGAGCCCTACTGGCACTCCGGTTCCTTCCAAACCCCTAAGCCTTTGAGGAGTGTATCTTATTAGCCTTTGGGGTTCAGAAGACTGACAGAGACAGGTGTCCATAAGACCCTGAAGCCCATCAGCGGTCATATCACAAGTCCCATCCTTGGGTACTCAGCAGCACATATAAATCAGACATGTATCCCACTACAGGGGTTTCAACCCTATAAATACAACATCAATTGCCTCATATAGGTAAGTCCATTTTGAGACACAAAACCCATATTTTGTATCTTTGAGAGATGTTCTCACCCTAGAGTTTTCTGACTTGGTCATTGGAGGGTTTATGCTGGGCACATGTCTGACCACCCCTGACCTTTTCTTTGACTTGCAGGTAGTTCAAATCAAACTAAGAAAGTCTCACTCCAACTACGTGGAGACATACCACACACCATTTGGCGTCATCTATGGGAAAACACAGAGTTTCCTAATCAAATCATTTTCTAAATCTGCATTAAAGCTCTCAAAATGGAACCTACCCACAATGAAACCCATGATGTGGAAAAAAGTCATCCAGCCACTGACACAAATCAAACAACCAGCAGAGACATTGCTAATCAGATTCCAATAGCAGCCTGGACAAATCTAACTGCTTCCCTGCAAACTCTCTAGAGCTTAATGGGGCAGCATCAAGTACAAAGCCCTTCAACACTAGCTTCATAGCCCGTGTAGTCCCTTGCAACCCTAGATCTGGTGGCTATTTTACAAAGTCTAGTCACCAAACTTGTCCCTTTACTCCCACAATGTCAGCCGAATCCAACACCTAACCCAATAGCCTAGGTTAAATTTCAATACTCCCATTGAAGTAGCAGGAGCCCCACCAACCAAGCCCATAGAAGGGAAAGGTAGAATTAGATCGGTGCTAGAAATTCCAGCCAGAGAAGAGAAAGTGGGAGAAGGGAGCGAAAGGCCTAGGGAAGATAAATAGGAAGCAATAGGCAATAGGTTCACAACTAACGAGGCCAGGAGCAGGGGTGAAGAAGATCATAGGAGTTGATCCCATAGGGGTTCAAAGAGAAAGCCAAGACACTCTCGCAGACATGAGAATTGAAGGGGGAAAGGTGATCAAGAAGCCTCAAGGCACTTGGGTTCATGAGCAGTGTTAAGAGAAGAAGTTAGGAGATATGTGGAAGAAATGGTAGGAGCTAAGCCAAATCATAGAAGAAGCTTTACCCTCCACCTTAAGTTTCCATTTTGCAGGAGCATTGATGAGTTCCAAATGCCATAGAAGTTCAAGGAGTCATATATGACAAAATATAATGGCAGCCAGGATCCCAAGGTGCATGTCCTGGAATACAAGCACTTAGTGGAATTACAAACCACTAGAGATGAAGCACTCTGCCGAGCATTCTGAGGCACGCTGGGAGGAGCAGCAGAGAAATTGTATGACAGCTTACCAAAAGGAAGTATAGACTCATTTTGGAGTCTAGTAAATCTATTTGTAAAGAGATTTTCTGCTAGCATACCGATACCTACGCCGACCCAAGCCCTAGAGCAAGTGGAACAAGGTTCGGAAGAATAGCTAAGAGATTTCATCGCCCTATTCAATAGAGAAACATTGAAGGTGGCAGACATTGACGAACCTAGAGTAGTCGAAGCTTTGCAGAAGTGTACCATCCATCAGGACTATTTTAAAGCTCTAGTTCGGAGCTCGGCTAAGACACTAAACGAAGCAATGACCATCGCAAAAGAGTATATTAACCAGGATGATACTTTCATAGAGAGTAGGTTTTATAGAAAAAGAAAGACAGGGGAAGGAAGGTCATCTCAGAAGAAAGCGAAGAATGAAGATGTGATGCCAAAGATCGAGGGATCATCTGGCAGGCGAAATCCCCTACCAAGAAAGACTGAAGCATTGAGGAGGGAAATGCTCGACCCCTCCAAGTTTACACCCTTGCAAGCTAAGCCAGAAGTGATTTTTATAGCTTTCTAGGACAAAGATATCTAGAGGAGGCCCAAGCCAATCATGAAAGACCTAGAGAAGAGAGATTGATCTTAGTGGTGTAAATTTCACAACACCTATGGACACACTATTGACAACCACCACTCCCTCCTAAAAGAGATAGAGAGGCTGATACAACAAAGGTATCTCAGGAACTACATTAAGAAAGTTGATCAGGCACGACCAACGAACAAAACACAGGTTATACCCATTGAAGATGGAGTCACAATAGATATCCTTTGCCTAACTGAAGGGCCAGTGGAGACCCCTCACAGTCGAAATACGGGGAAGGATGCTGGCCGAACCCACAAACCGTCATAGTTCGTCTTTTTTAATGGCTCGAAGAAACTAGCAACGGGTTCGGCAAGCAAAGCCACCAGGAAGGCCGAAACCATTATAATCATAGCAGTAGCGATTAACTATTAGGTTCAGAGAATTCTTGTAGACATAGGAAGATAGGTGAACGTCTTGTCACATGAGGCTTTCACTCAGATGGGGATTGAGAGCTCAAAGATTCTGCCACTTTAGATGTTGGACAAAGTCATCATCCCGACACTCGACACTATCGAGCTGCTAGTGACAGTAGTGAGAGCCTTAAAAGCTACAGCAGTTATGGCAATTTTTATTGTGACGAAGCTGCCCATGTCTTACAATGTACGGATAGAAAGACCATTATTGTGGGACTTAGATGCCTTTATGAATATCAAAAGATACAGACTAATTGTTCATCTCCCTAATGGGTCAGATTTGCATGTCTATGGTGATGAAGCATCTAAATCAACCATGCAAATCGACCGAAAGAGGGAGATGATATCATTGGAGCTAGAAGAGGAGAATCTTGTTGAGACAGCCACCTAAAAGGCCCAGGCAGAGACCAAAGGTGAATCTATACAAAAGCTAGAACCATTCAAAGTTGCTGGAGATGGTCGAACCTTGCAGATCAATTTCGTCTTAAGCCTGGAGGAAAAGAAGAAGGGGAAGGAGTTCTTGGCAAGCAACACTGAAACTTTCACGTGGGTATCCTCAGATATGATAGGAATAAGTCCAGAAGTGATTACCCAGAAACTTCATATGGACCCTACATTCAAACCCATCAAACAGAAGAAGAGGTGTTTTGGAGCTGAAAGGCAAGTAATCATTGATGAGAAGATTGAGAAGCTAACAACAGCAGGGTTCATACGGGAGGTGGTGCTAGTCAAGAAGGCCTAGGGAAGTTATTATATGTGCATGGATTTTACTGATTTAAACAGAGCATGTCCTAAAAACTCATATCCACTGCCTATAATAGATAAACTAGTTGATTCATCCGTCAAAATACAAATATCTCTCATTGCTTGATGCTAAACAAGGCTATCATCAAATAAAAATGGATGAAGAAGATGAAGAGAAGACTTCATTCATTACAGGAAGGGGAACTTACTGCTATGTATCCATGCCTTTTGGACTAAAGAATGCTGGAGCCACCTACCAGAGACTCGTCAACAAAATGTTCAAGGAACAGCTAGAAAGGAGTCTTAAAGCCTATATAGATGACATGTTGGTCAAAATCATAAGCTTCTAGCAACATGTTGAAGACTTGAAGGAAGTATTTGGAGTAATGAATGCTTATGGAATGAAACTAAACCCATATAAATGTGCCTTCTTCATTCATGGAGGCAAATTCCTAGGCTATCAAGTCAGTGAAAGGGGGATGGACTTGGAGATGAACCCCCTAAGGAGTGTGAAGGAGGTCCAGAAGCTGACAGGCAAGTTGGTAGCCTTAAACAGATTCAAGTCCAAGTATAGAGAGAAGTACCTCCCATTCTTCAAGAAACTCAGAAAAAGTGTCGCCTTTGAATGGACAGAAGACTGTCAACAAGCTTTGGATGAGTTAAAAAATTTTATGGCTTCAGAATAAGTTTAGAGCATGCCACTTAGAGGAGAAAAAATCACGTTATACCTTTCAGCTTCGTAACAAGCTGTCAGCTTAGCACTAGTTCAAGAAGAAGGAGGTCTTCAAAAATCAGTGTACTACTTCAGTAAGGTATTGTAGGGAGAAGAATTGAACTTCAGCCCCCTGGAGAAAATCGTGTATGCCCTGGTGCTCTTTTGTAGACAATTTAAAGTCTACTTAGAAGAACACCAAGGAGTGATAGTCACAGATAAGCCTTTACAGAAGCTCTTTCACAAGCCAGAACTTTCTGCTACTATGTTGAGCTATAGAACTCAGAGGATATGGCCTCGAATACAAGCCTCAGACAACCATCAAAGCAGAGACTCTAGCTGACTTTACTTCTGAGTACTCATTTCCAGTAGAGGCAGAACTTGGAAGCGAATCACAAAAGCAAGCCGAGCTTTGACTACATTGTAAAACTTAAAGCAGCAAAGCCCAACTTGATTAGCGAATGACCCTCTAAGGGGGGCACCAAGCCCAGCTTGACTGGCAAAAATCCCTCCAAGTGGGCCACTAAGACCTCTAGAGATGAGGTACCAAGCCCAGCTTGACTGGCCTTCAGGGGGGCACTAAGACCTCTAGAGATGAGATACCAAACTCAGCTTGACTGGTGAAAGACCCTCTAAGGGGGGCACTAAGTCCTCTAGAGATGAGTCACCAAACCCAACTTGACTGGTAAAAAACCCTCCAAATGGGGCACTAAGACCTCTAGAGATGAGGCACCAAGCCTAGCTTGACTAGAGAAAGACCCTCCAAGGGGGGGGCACCAAGCCTAGCTTGACTGGCTAAAGACCCTCCAAGGGGGGTATGACGCAAAAAAAACCAAATCTTTAAGGAACCAATGAGTACATCAAGGCCTAGAAGACTTGAGAAAGAAATCAAAGCTGCAAAGAGTTAAGGAAGGTAAAAGTGATCCTTTGAAGGGACATAGTGCATAAAAGACATTAAACTTCAAGAAGTCAAGAAGGATGTTGAAACCCTTAAGAAGATAGGGAAACTAAGCCCAGCTTGACTGGTTAAAGACCCTCCAAGGGGGGCACCTAAGTCTAGCCTTGACTAGCCAAAGACCCTCCAAGGGGGAAACCTAAGTCCAGCTTTGACTGGCCAAAGACCATCTAAGGTGAGGAACCTAAGTCCAACCTTGACTAGCCAAAAACCCTCTAAGGGTGGTATTTAAGTCCAACCTTGACTGGCCAAAGACCCTCCAAGGGGGGCACCTAACTCTAGCTTTGATTGGTTAAAGACCCTTCAAGGGGGGCACCTAAGTCCAGCCTTGACTGATGAAAGACCCTCCAAGAGGGGCATTTAAGTCCAGCCTTGACTGGCTAAAGACCCTTCAAGAGAGGCGCCTAAGTCCAGCCTTGACTAGACAAAGAC
>CAOJBK011332012.1:0-13680 GCA_948294925.1 Codiaeum variegatum | reverse complement strand
ATTTTCTTTATCAATAAATGGTATTGATCTTATCATCTCTCATATTAATTTTTTAGACATACAATTTTAATATCACTTTTTTTATCATATACAATTTTAATATCACAAAGTCATTTGAAACAAATGATTTTCTAAAATCATCCACATATTATGATTAATTATGTGAATTATCATGTGATTAATTCATCAAACTCGTATTATACTAAGTTGCAATTTATTTATTTTTATTTGAATAAAGTTGCAATTTATTTTGAAGTATATCGAATTAGGTTTTATTTTTTTTCGATAATTAAACCAAACCAAAATAATCAATCAAAGTACCCTTCTTATAAATCAAACCGAATTAAATTAGATTGCAAAAGAAATTTGAATCAATTCATACTATAGAAATTTAGTTCAATTCAAACCATACGATTTTGAATCGCTAATGAGGAAATTTTGCGCTATTATTTTTTTATGGTAGCTATTATTTTGTTTTATTTCATAAAATGATAAATTTGATGTCTAAAATTAGCACAATTATTCAATTAAATATCTGAACTTGGTAAAACAAATCATTTAAGTAACAATTGATAATGTGGTATGTTCTTATTGGTTATGACATCATCATTTTGAATTTTTTATAGTCAATAAGAATATATCACATCATCAATTGATACTAAAAATGATATGTTTCCCCAAGTTCAGACACTTAATTGGATCATTTGAATGTTCAGACACCCAATTGAATAATTGTGTCAAGTTTAAATACCAAATTTATCATTTTTCAAAAATTTCAAATAAAAATAAAGTAATTTCAATTTATGTCATTTAAAAGTTGTTATTATAATTATAAGTTAGTTGGGCACGATTCAGTTACAAATATTACTAAGATTTGGTCCATCAGTTTTAGCTCTTTTATAATCGAATCAAACTAAACTGAATCAATTCATGCTTACTCACTAGACTATATATTAATTGGGCTTTAGATTTAGCCGATTATTTTTTAATAGATACACAGCTCAACTCATCAGGAAAATGATATCAATTATTCATTTATTCCAAAATAATTTTTCTAATATTTTTTTAAAATAATATGATATAAACATTATCAAGAATTAGAAGACAGTATATCAAAAATAAATCGGAGAGAAGAATTTCTCCATTCACCCAAATTTAACGTAAAACAAGCCGCTCGAGTCAAGTATGAGCAATCTTGTTCGCAAACCTTTTAGCAAAGTGAAAATAGACATTTAAAAGTTTTGAACAAATCATTACACAATCCTTGATAATTATCCCAATGTGCAGTAATTAAAAGTTGTCAGTCAGATTCTTTCAACACTACTTTGTAATTATTGTTGAACAACCAGCGAAGAGCCTCCCAACAAGCCGTACATTCATCTTGACAGTTATCATCTTCATCTGATTGGTAGTTCTCTTTAACATCAATAACTTTTTGTTTGGTGCTCTTAGGTAATTGAAACTTGTCTGTGAGGAAATGACCTACAAAACTCCAATGGAACATTGTCCTTCCATCTAAATTGCATCATGTGAAATTGCAAGATCAGTAGTTGGTTGTTCACGCAGAGAAATCTTCTTATATAACTCAGTCATGTGATAAAGATGAAAAAGAAAGATAAAAAATACGAGGGGATAATCAATTGATATAATCAAACTCACACATGAGCTAGATAAATCACTTGCACAAAAATGAGACATGAGACATTCTATTTTTAATTTGTGATTTTTCAATGAAAATGCAATGAGCTCCGCAAAAAAATCTTTGATTTTCCTTTTATAATCTTACAAATAATAAAAATAAAACACTATTAATTAATTGTACTTTACAAAACCTGTCACATTTCTCTTTTGATTCTCTTGATCAATCAACAGTTATACATAAATAAACATGGTGATCTGTTTTTCTCTTTTTATTTGATTCTTGATCTAGCTTTTTAATTTCTTATTCTGCTTTTTCCATCTCCCTTTCTGCTGCTTTGGTATCATTTTGGGTGTCTTTTTCTGGATTTTAAATTTCAATATTGAAAATGTTGCACCATTTTTAATGGCAAAGTTGATGATGGGATGCCATCACAGCATATTACAGGCAGATTCGATTGGCGGCGGAAGTATCACAGAGACCTCAACCAACCATTGAAAATCTAAGAAACAAAATAGAAAAGCTTGACCGATCTAATAATATGTAAACAAAATAATAAAATAATGAAAAAATTAGTAGATAAATCTCAACTTTCCTTCCAATGAAATGCAATGACTCTTTCTCGGAAAAAAGAAAGAGAAAAAAGGAAATTTGAAGAATTTAAAAAATCTATGCAACGTTGGTTCAATAATGGCATATTGGTTTAATTTTTCTAATAATTATTTATTATGAATTTGTTATATCCTTTTTTATATACCAAACATGGTGTAAAAGATAGAAATGTGAGCGTCATAACTTCAAATACCCAATTTGTGGTTTATAATAATAAATTTATACTATGATCTCAAAAAAAAAAAACTAGTAAATTTATATGCATTAATAAAACCTTTTTCTTACTTCGATTGCCCGTGAAATACAGGCGAGCTTAGCCGAGGGTAGTTAAACACCAACATAATCTTATGAATAGTGTTGTATGATATAGAAACTCAAATAGTCCTATATAGACATTTACAAGGTACATTTCATATGTGTTACATTTTTTTCTCGTGCTATTCTCTTACTGTACTTTCCACCACCTCCGTTCATCCATCTCCATCTATCATTTTTTCTGGTGCTTCATGCTACACTTGAGCGAATAGAGAAGGTGGGAAGAGCTATTGAAATAAATTAATAATCTTTAATTTTCTCCAATATTTTAAGTCACATGCAAGGAAGATAATTTAAATTTTATAATTCTATGTTCTATTTCAACTCACATTTATAGTTTTATTTATTTTATTACCTACTTAATTTTGTTTCTTAATAAATGTTATTGATCATATAATCTATCATATAAATTATTTAGACATGCTATTTTAATTTCACAAAGATTCATTTGAGATAAATGATCTTTTAAAATTCATCCATATGTTGTGTTACATGATTCATTCTAGAACAAATAATAAATTTAATTTCCATTTTTTCGGCAACTGAACTCAACCAATATAATCAATAATCAAATTGCTATTCGTTCAGATCAAACCGAACCAAATCAAATTGTAAATGCAAATCGAACTAATTCATACCATAGAAACTCAATTGGAACAATTTGATTATCATTTTGTTCTATTCCAAAAAAGGAATTCAAATAAAACTAAGGTAATATGGCATTTTATTTTTTAAAAAAGTTAATACTTATCATAAGTTTTTTTTTTAAGAACAAAATGCTAAGCTAGATATTATAAGATGCACCAGGACATCCTAATTAGGCTAACACCTCCATAGTATCCACAATCATCTATCCTCATAGAATGCAATCAAAGCTGAAGAAATGCAAGGAGGGAACAAGCAATCCCACTCTTACAGACCAGACATAGAATTAGCGGCTCTTGCTAAGCTATGAGCAACACTATTTGATGATCTAGAAACATAATTTATCTTAACATTCAACAAAGTGTTTAGAATATTTTTGCAATCATTCATAACAATACCAAATCTATAAAAAATATTACTACTAGTCTTTAAAGCTTGAATTAAAATCAAACAATCTGACTCAATAATAATTGGAGAAAAGTTCTTTCTCTTAATCCACGACAAAGCTTCGTGAAACTAGAGCGCTTTCGCAATCAAAGACTGCACAATTCCTTCAAAATACATAGACCTTCTTGCAATAAAATTACCCATATCATCACGAAGAACACAAGCTAATCCATAGCTATGTGGTGAGCATAATACTGTTGCATCAGTATTGCATTTCAGCATTCCATAGGGAGATTTAGTCCATTATGTCAATTGTGCAGTAGAGATGCTGGAGTCGTCTGCAATAGTTTGTGCTTGCTGCCATTGAACGAAAAATGCAGTAGCTGCGTGATAGATTTGCTGTGGACTAGATTGCTGGCACTTCCAAGCAGCAAGAACCTAAGTAGGTGAGCCATTCTCCACTTGATCAACGAACCAAGCATTCCAAGTGCCATATTGAATGTCGAAAGACAATATTACAACATATTTGTAACAGGTTAAAACAAAAAGGCAAGTTTCCAAAACATGAGTTATGGTCTCAATGGATAAACCACAAACAAAAATATAGGATCTACATCCATTTTCCTCCGAATTAAGTTAGCTCTAGTACGCAACACATTTTGTAAGGCTCTCCATATAAAATTTAACACCTTAAGGGGAAGTTTCAACGACCATATCTTCTTCCAAGTGCTACTTGATATACTAAGATTTTGGAGAGGCGCTGGAATTTGTCTCGTAAGACTAATATACCCAGACTTTACCGTGCACTCCCCTTTCCCCTCCTCCGTCCATAACCAGGTGTCACATCTATTATGCAAACTTAAAGGGATTCCAAGGATGAGCTCTCTATCTCTAGCATTAAAAATAGCTGAAACAACTTCTATATCCCATGAGCAACCCTCATTGTTGATCAGTGTTGAAACTGGGCTAAAAAGATTACCACTAGTAGCTGGAGTAGCCAAAAAATGATTATCATGGTACGGAAGCCAAGGATGGCGCCAAATATCTATAGACTATCCATTACCCAGTCTTAGGATACACTTGGATTTCAACAAAGGTATTGCTTCCATAAAATTGTGCCATATGTAACTTGGATTAGATCCTATCTTGGCAGCAAAAAGTGAGTTATTAGGGAAGTACTTTGCTTTATACAGGCAATAAACAAGGGATGATTGATTCGTCAGGAGCCTCCATCCTTGTTTGGCAAGCATTGCTAAGTTAAATTCCTTATATCGTCAAAAACCCATTTTGCCCATAGACTTTGGCAAGCACAGTTTGTTAAAGCTCTTCCATTTAATGACATCCCCATCACTAATTTGATTCCCACCAAAACCCATTCAACAACTTTTCCAAATCATCACAAACACGTGCAAGTAACAAGATCAAACTCATCACAAATGTAGGAATAGATTGCGAAACAATTTTAATCAAGATTTCTTTATCTGCTAGAGTGAGAATCTTCTTTTTCCATCCCTTCACTCGCTGCCATACTCTCTCCCTAACAAACCTAAGGACAACTTCCTTGTTCCGACCCACCTCAGCGGCATTCCAAGCTATGATGATAGCTCTGTAACACAAGGAACACCCAATTCGATAGTGATTGCATTTTGCAGGTTTGTCTCACTATTTGCACTAAAAAATATCGAAGATTTCTTGAAATTAACTTCCTGTCCCAACCCAATAGCATATTCTTCAAGGATCGATTTAATACACCTGCATTCATCAAGATAAGCTCGAAAAAACAAATAACAATCGTCAGCAAAAAATAAGTGTGAAATTGTTGGAGCTCCTCTTGCAATTTTGCAACCATAAGGCCTTCCCCTTGTTTCGTTTTTCTGTATAAGCAAGGAAAAACATTCAGTAGAAAGCAAAAATAAGAAGGGGGAAAGTGGGTAGCTTTGTCTTAATCCTCTACTTGAAACAATAGGACCCATTTCCTTCCCATTCCCTGCTATCCAAAACCTCACTGAGCACATACACATGATCATCAAGTTAATCCATTACTTTCCAAATCCTAATTTCAACATAATATTTCGTATGAACGATCATTCAACCCTGTCGTAGGCCTTACTCATATTTAACTTCAGTGCAGCCCACCCTATTTTACCTTGTGATTTTCGCTTAAGATAATGAACTATCTCGAATTTTACCATGATATTATCGAGATAAGCCTTCCAGACATAAAAGCACTTTGGTTTTCCGAAATCACAGAAGGCAAAATCAATCTTAATTGATTTGCCAAGGTTTTAACAACAATTCTATGTAATACATTACACAAAGTTATAGGTCATAAATCTTTAATGGACATATGTTCCTTTTTCTTATGAATTAAGATGATTATTGTGTCATTAAGACCATTTGGGAGTTAATAATGTGTAAACACACCTCAACAATGTCATTACCCACTATATGCCATTTTTTTTATAAAAAATAGGATTTAGGCCATCCATTCCTAGAGACTTGTCAGGATACATAGAAAAAAACAACCTCCTTAATTTTTGTTGCCGTGAATGGTTGAATTAGATTGTCATTCTGATATGTTGTGATGCAAGGCCTCACTAAATTCAATATAGTTGAGTTTTCAACCCCATTACTGGAGTATAAGCTTGAAAAATAGTATGTGATAGGAGAGTATAGCCCCCGTTTCCCATGTTCTTCATTCGCTCATATCATCTTGCAACTTACGAACAACATTCTTCCATTTTCTATTGGACGTAGCAATGTGAAATTATTTTGAATTTGTGTCTGCGGCTCTAAGCCAAAACTGCTTGCTTCTTTGCCGCCAATACTACTCCATACGCTGCATACATAAAAAGTATTCATCGCACACTTTTCTATATAGTTCTACTGAACCAGCGTCTCTCTTAGGTGTTAAGAATTCCATTTTAAATTTCTTCTTATTTAAATGCTTATGATAAAGTCTGAACTTCAAAGAGCCCTAAGTAGAAATATGTGAAGTCCATAAAGAAATGCGGTATACAATATTCAAACTCCTAGGCTGACACCACCTCTCATGAATACAACCTCACAATCCGATTCTTGAAGCCAAGCATTCTCAAAACGAAAGCTCTTTACTGCCTGAACAACATACCAGACTCGCACCTCAATAAAAATCGCAGAGTGATCGGATGCAGGTGCCATAACATTCTAAACATAATAATATGAAATAAGTCGAACCAATTGGCCAACGCAAGCAGTCTATCCAGCATCTTTTAAACCCATTCTAAAGACCCCCTATTGTTTTCCCAAGTAAACGAGTTACTTGTCATATTGGTATCGAAAAGAGCAGCATCAACAATTGCTTAATGAAAGTCTCTTATTAGCCATGTTGGTTGTCTACGTGGACCACTACATTCTGATTGATGAAGAATAGAATTAAAGTTGCATGTACATACCCATGGCACCTCGGATTTGTGACTCAACTCCCTTAACAGATCTCAAGATTCTCGACGTCTATGACTTTTCAGATGTCCATAAAATCCTACAAGGCTTCAAGTTAGCTCTGCGCCATTTGATTATAAATATTTAATAAAATTGATCAGTTAGTCTTAACTCTTTTATAATTAAATCAAACCGAACCAAGCTGGACCATGCTTACTTATAGAGCCATACACGGGTCGAACTTCATATTTATCCGTGGATTTATTTTTAAGCAGGTAACTTAACTCATTGAAACGACATTAGTCGTTCACTCTAAAAACCAAACGACATTCATTTCAATTTAATCGTTTACTCCACACGACAAAGTCATGAAAACTCTTATCTGTTACACAATCCATTTGAAACCAGATAAGAAAGCCCAGAGACATCGCTCAATCCTCTCTTCCACCTCAACAATGGCATTCTCTCCAACTATCAGTTCACTCACATTTACGTCTACTTCACTTTCTCTTTCTTTCAAATTACATTCTCTTCTCTCTACTTCTTACTCTTTGAGTATATCAAAACGGCATCGTATTCGCCGTTTTCGTGTTCTTGCTGCTGCTGGTAATGCTACTCTTGAGTCTGGCAATGGCGCCATTGTTGCTCCTTCTGAGAAGCTAGACCCCTCCTCCTATGGCAGACAGTATTTTCCTTTAGCTGCGGTTGTTGGCCAGGTTAGCAACTGAAATTTGTCGCGAAATTTGATTTAGTCATTGAATTTTAGGTATAATTTTTTGGATTATAACATAAATTGAAGAAATGGCCAAAGAAAATTGAACTGAGCTATGAGTATTATCTTTTGTATTGAACTTAGCTATTTAATTTACAGGATGCTATCAAAACTGCTCTACTGCTTGGTGCTATTGATCGTGAGATTGGAGGGATTGCTATCTCTGGAAAGCGAGGAACTGCTAAGACAGTTATGGCGCGTGGATTACATGCCATTTTACCACCTATTGATGTTGTTGTTGGCTCAATTGCAAATGCTGATCCTGCTTGCCCAGAAGAGTAAGCTTTCATTTCCAAGCTGTAGGCAGATATGGTAGATATATTGGCATAGAACTTGTGATGATCACTTATGAATAGTAGCAGACTATTCAATTTTATTTGGATGTTCGTCTTATCAATTACTTTTTATTTTCTTAAGGTGGGAAGATGGGTTAGCTGAGAAAGTGGAATATGATTCAGATGGTAATATTAAGACTCAAGTTGTTAGATCTCCTTTTGTTCAGGTATTTTCCGTCAAAGGAAAAACAAAAACCCTTTAGCATTGAGACTTTTTCATTCCAATTGGAATACTATAGTCAATTCATGCTGCAGATTCCATTGGGGGTCACAGAGGACCGACTCATTGGGTCTGTTGATGTTGAAGAGTCTGTGAAAACAGGGACTACTGTCTTCCAACCAGGCCTTCTAGCTGAAGCTCATAGAGGTGTTTTATATGTTGATGAGATTAATCTTTTGGACGAGGGTATTAGTAATTTGCTTCTTAATGTATTGACGGAAGGGGTTAATATCGTGGAAAGAGAGGGAATCAGCTTTAAGCACCCTTGCAAGCCACTTTTGATTGCTACTTATAACCCAGAAGAAGGTGCTGTTCGTGAACACTTACTAGACCGTATTGCAATTAATTTGAGGTACAGGCTTTCTTTTAAGTAATGGAACAAGTTCCTTACCTCTAATTTTCTTCTTCCCTTTCCACAATGACACATTCTTTCTGCAGCGCAGATCTTCCAATGAATTTTGAAGATCGTGTAGCAGCTGTTGGTATAGCAACTCAGTTTCAGGAACGTAGTAATGAAGTTTTTCAAATGATTGAGGAAGAGACAGAATTGGCAAAGACTCAGGTAATTTGCAAGCTGTCTGTTTAGATTTTAAGAATTTGTAGAGCCAATCCTTGTGAAGAAATGCATATGAACATAAAAGGTATTAGGAAGTTTATGTTGTTGGCGTCGAGTCAGTTTCATAATGGTTGAGCATTTGCCTTGTAATGCTTGAAGTGAGAGTTTCGAACCCTGAATTCCACCTTCTTCTTTCATGAAATTAGAAGCATCGGAGGGTTATTTAGAACAAAAATATGGTTGTAAAGTTGGCTATATAATTGAAGAAAGTAATCTTTTTATTCTCGAATCTGTATGTTGTTTGGAACCATTTTTTTAGTAGTTGTTCATCTAACTACCAACCTAGAACATTGGAGCACTGTCATGCTTTTTAAATTTCAAAATGACGTATACCAAAGAAAAAGGAATATATGTCTTTATTCTCTAGGCATATGTTGATCTAAATAATCTCATACCCTCATTATTATTCAATGATATTTTCTGATGCTTGGATTCCCTGGTTGTTCTTTGTGATGCTGGAAGATAAAATTTTTTCTCATGCAAATCTGCAACTCTTCCTATCCTGCAGATCATTTTGGCAAGAGAGTATTTGAAAGATGTTACTATTGGCAGGGACCAACTGAAGTACCTGGTCATGGAAGCCCTTCGAGGTGGTTGCCAGGTGCTAGATTAGCGTTCTTCCTTAACCATATCCTTCCTGAAGAGATATTATTATATTAACTACCTATTGTTGTCTAATTGCTTTTACATTGAGCTGCAAGTACAGGGATACTGAATACCTATTGTTGATCACAGGGACACAGAGCTGAGATATATGCTGCCCGTGTGGCAAAATGCTTGGCTGCTCTTGAAGGACGTGAAAAAGTCAATGTGGATGACCTAAAAAAATCCGTTAAGTTTTTTTTTCCCCTGAAACATACTGCATATGCTCACAAACTCTTGTATATATATATATATATATATATATATATATGCTTGTTGTTTATGCTGCAAACAACCTTCAGGTTGGTATCAATCTTCTGCTGAATTAAATATATTAGAGCAACTCTAGCATATTAGGTCCTTTTCAGAAAATATAATCAAATTTAATTTCTTCCAATAATAACTTTGTTATGGATATTTGTTAGGAAGTGTAGGTCGACTTCTTGTTCTGATATACCATCCTATACAGGTGGAACTTGTTATTCTTCCCCGTTCAATCATCAGTGAGAGTCCTCCAGACCAGCAAAATCAACAGCCGCCACCCCCTCCACCCCCTCCACAAAATCAAGATCCTGGGGATGAGCAGGATGAGGAGGAAGATGAAGAGGTTTCTTTCAACACTAATATAATTTTTTGCATAATGTAGCAAACACTAGTGACTTAAAATATTATATTTTCAACAAATGATTCATGTTGGTAACCTTAAATTTCCTAGCTTATGAATTAGCATGTTTTATTGATTGAAATCAGAATATGTTTGCATAAAGTGCATGTGCTTTTTGTTGTGACTAGGACAATGATGAAGAAAATGAACAACAGCAAGAGCAAATACCTGAAGAATTTATCTTTGATGCAGAAGGAGGCTTGGTGGATGAAAAGCTTCTTTTCTTTGCACAACAGGCACAGAGACGCCGAGGGAAAGCTGGAAGAGCAATGAATGTAATATTTTCAGAGGATAGAGGTCGATATATTAAGCCAATGCTCCCAAAGGTTTGCCCCTCAGCCAGCACCCTGTTAAAACATACAATCCCACATTGCTAAAATACAAGAAATTGAGTGGGTATATAGATTGGGTTTTTCAACCTCAATAGCTAGCTTTTGAGGTTGGCACTCCCATGACTATATATGGTCCCAACTTTCTCACATGGTATTAGAGCCTAAAGGGATGGGATCCGAATCCATCATATTCATCATGTGTCACCGGGTTCTTCAATTTAATCATCTAGTTGGGCTTGAGGGGGAGTGTTAAAACATAGAATCCTACATTGCTAAAATACAAGAAGTTGAGTGGGTATGTAAAACATTGGGTTCTCCAACCTCGATAGCTAGCTTTTGTCATTCCCTTGACTGTATGTGCTCCTAACTTTCTCACAAATCAATAGGGTCTCAAAATACATTAAAAGTCCTAAATTATCTTTCTTATATTCCTGGTGCTTGCTGAAGTTCGATTGCATGCATATTATGATGATGCATGGAATGCTAGCTTATGTAGTTTTTTAATACACTTCACTAATCTTTACTTATTTTACTATTTAATACCTTGGTTAACCATCTTTCCTGTACATCCTTCATAATTTTGACAGGGTCCTGTAAAGAGATTAGCAGTTGATGCAACCCTGAGGGCAGCTGCACCATATCAAAAATTACGTAGAGAGAAGGACACTCAAAAAAGTAGGAAAGTTTTTGTTGAGAAAACTGACATGAGAGCAAAAAGAATGGCAAGAAAAGCTGGAGCACTGGTAATGAGGGATACTCCTGCAAAATGGATTTTACTGTGTATTTATTTCAACTTAATTGATACTTCAAGTTCGATGAGCATGCTATAATGCGTATGCAGATTTTAAAGTGCTAATAAACTTTTGACACATTCAGATTCTTATATATAAAAGTGCATGGCAGGTAATATTTGTAGTTGATGCAAGTGGAAGTATGGCATTGAATCGAATGCAAAACGCGAAAGGTGCTGCGCTTAAGTTACTAGCTGAGAGTTATACAAGCAGGGATCAGGTATGATAAAGATTGTATTAATCATCTTGCAATTGAAGTTTGTATGGTGCTTCTTGCTCATAGTGGGAACTTGCATATGCAAAATATATCCATGTGCACAAGCCCGTTAAGTGCAATATGAATGGCATAATATTTTGCGTTCTCCAGGAGTGTGAAAAACAAAGTGGGAACTTCTTTTTGTTCCCGAGAAGTTGGTCAGTCAAGTATTTCTGAAATGATTTCAACCTTTTATGTTCCTTCTTTCAATATGTGCAGTTTTTGTGCCATATCCTCTTTTACAGAGCATGTTAAGTTAGAATGTGGATAATTGAGAAAATGTCGACAACGTTAAATTGAAATTTCATGCTTCAAAATAGAGTCTGTTACATTTTCCTTACCATAATTTTATGGGCTGTACAAATATATGAACCAAGATAACATGATTCTGTCATTTATATTTCCATGGTATTGACTATTAAACTTTTGTCTGCTCATGTAAAGTAGGTTGCTATTATTCCCTTCCGGGGAGATGCTGCTGAGGTTCTTTTACCTCCTTCCAAATCAATTGCAATGGCAAGAAAACGTCTTGAAAGGCTTCCATGTGGTGGTGGCTCACCCTTAGCTCATGGTCTAACAACTGTAAGTACATGCAGCTTATTCCCTTGTTCGCTTATATCTTCAACAAGGAAGTATTGCTAGTATATGAGCAAATTGAATGATCAGAGTTTGTGATATAATTCTGCTCATTTATGTGTTACATATTGTAAATGATTTTGCATGTATTTTCTGGAAACTGTGACCTAATTTGTCTTGAAATTTTTGAAGAATTTCTACCCTGCGCATTGTGTATTTGTTCATCATGCTTTCTTAAATTAAATTTCAATCACTTTCTTTGATTTTTTCATTTCTAACTTTTACTAGCTAACTTTGTCAGGCTGTTAGGGTTGGGCTAAATGCAGAGAAGAGTGGCGATGTTGGGCGTATAATGATTGTTGCGATAACAGATGGTAGAGCCAATATATCACTGAAAAGGTCCACTGACCCTGAAGCTGCTGCTTCTGATGCCCCAAGACCTTCAGCAGAAGAATTGAAGGTAAATTTTAAGACATGCTGAACTGCAATTCTGGACCTACTAAAAAAAAGGTACCTTAGTGGTGGATAGCCAAAATGGACTACTGGCAGTATCCATTTTAGCTATATAATTACCATTCAGAATTGTCTACTCATTCTAATTTCTAACTGAATACTATAACAGACGCGACTTTGTTATTCACTCGTCCAACATGTTGGGGTTGACGAACCGTTACTCAATTTTTACTTAACCTTTACCTTATGTTAATACTTTTAATTGTCCATCTGTTGAAGGATGAGATTCTTGAAGTGGCGGGGATGTCTCTTCTCGTGATCGACACAGAAAACAAGTTCGTTTCAACTGGCTTTGCTAAGGAGATTGCTAGAGTTGCTCAAGGTTTGACTACTCAGAGAAAATACTTGCTATACTTTTTGATATATTCGACATGACATAATAAATTGCATTTACAAACTTGTTCTGCAGGAAAATATTATTACTTGCCCAATGCTTCAGATGCAATTATCTCTGCTACAACAAAGGATGCTTTGTCAGCCTTGAAGAGTTCATAATCCTATAATCTTGTAAAAGTAAAACGCCATTGGGTTAGTGACTGGGAGGAGTCCCTGTGTGTTTTACAGCCAATTAGCCTTCCTCCTGTAAAATTTACGTTTGATGTGTATTTATTATTTTACAGGGCCATTATTTTTTTGGTTTGAGCTGGCCAGTTAATGATTGTGTGGACCATCCATTAATTTAAAAAAATGGCACACTTAGTCCATGTAATTTGATTTTTTGCACTATATAGTCTTATGGACTTTTTTTTTAATAGGAGAGGGGATTGAACATTGGTCTACAGTCAAGATGTGCACTTTATCACTCGACTAAATCTTGGTGCACTAATTAGTACCACTTAAAACAAAAATTGGGGATAACTCAGTTGTGTAATTTTTCAATATAAATGCTTGATCATTATATAATTTTTTTGTAATTTTTTGACATTATATATATATATATATATA
>CAOJBK011331362.1:0-21477 GCA_948294925.1 Codiaeum variegatum | reverse complement strand
TCAGTATCAGCATTGGGTAAGCTATAAAATACCTTAGATGAGACTGTGATGTGATAGGAAGTAAGTGAATGTTAGGGACAGGTGTCCCTATGACCGTTCTCAAGGGAGCCAAACCCCGAAGGGGATGTCTAGCAAGGGTGATAGTTTGAAAGTAAAGGGGTAGTTTGTATGAAGTGAGGAACTAGCGAACCTCAAACTGGGGTAATACGAACTTGTGTCAATAATCCCCCCAGAGTACTAGTACTCGAAGGATGTACAACTCAAAGAGTACAAGGGAAAAGTTAACCGACCCTACGAAGGATGTTGGCTTTTAGCGGGTAATTTTGAAACTCAAAATTTAAATGAAGAGATGTGGGGGGATCGCACCCCATTCGAACTGACTGGACGTGACTTTTCATTGACAAACGCGTCATTTCCTCTTATGATGAAAGGCCCGTGATGCGCCTCAAAACATGACACCTTTATTTCGACTGACGACATGTTGACACGTGGCGAAGCGGTTCCCTACCTTCATGACTATCAATAATTTCATGAGCAGCTACGCTTGTCTAAATGGCATAACGTTTTAAGCCTGGTCACATTTTTTGCCTATAAAAGCTTATGTTTTTCCCATTTCATCTTTCTTTCGTTTTCTTGCTAATTTTTACTTCTCTTCCTTCCTTCCTTCCTTCCTGTTTTCTTCTGTTTTCTCTCCATTTCATACTTTCATTCTTGTACACTGTTTCCATAGCGCCTTCCTAAAAAGGAAAGAAGTCTGCTGCCAATGTTGAGAAATCCAGGAAACAAAGTAGGGCATAAGACACCATTACTTACATCAATGATACTATCAGGCCCAACATGGGGAAAATCAGGCCAATTCCCATCAAATTTGGGGCCTTTCAAGAAGATGTCAATGTCATGTCCAAGTTTATCCAAATCACTTGCCCCTCCTTAGATGCTAGGATCTTCTCTAAAAATACTCAAATAGAGATGGCCAAAGGCAACCGTGATTACATCTAGTATCTTGATTAGATGACCAGAGGGTTGCTTTTTCCTCCTTCCCCCTTTTTTCGCCAAGCCTTTACCTATTCCATGCCTTTTTTAATCTTTATTCTTACAGCGACCCATATTTATTATGTTTTCAGAAAAAACTACTTTAAACCCTATTTGGGGCAAAGGAGAATAAGATAGATGACTGGAAAATAAATTTTTTAGTGAAGATCGTTAAGCCCATTTTAGAGAAGTAGGCTTTGGGTTTTCTGGGACTTATCTAGGAATTCCTTGGGTGGAGAAGTTTGAGAAGAATTTAACAGCTATTGATGTTGATGGGATTAGGATATTGGCCTTTTGCCACCGCTTGTTCAATAGGAGCTTTATACTAGGGTCTTCCTTCCTCAGAAACCCCAACGGGTCGTCCTTCCTCAGAAACCACGATGGGTCTTATACCCGCTCCAAAAACATAAGGAGGTCTTTGGGTAAAATCTTGTACTTTATGTTCTATTTAATTATGTAATATTGGATCTTTTTAACTCTGGATTACCATAAAGGACTTGGTGGCCCAGATGAATAAATTGCACCCCCAAACCACACCAAGTATCGATGCCATAGATAACCAGACCTTCTTACCCAAATAGTGCTTTCAAACCAGGCTCTTGAGGCCTCGAATGATGGAAGAGTATCGGGAAGTGGTCAATTCCTCTACATGGAATGTGAAGCTAGTGGAATACAGCTATCTGAAGAACTTCACGGTTGGAGTTGAGGGTCTGTACTCATTTTTAGAATGTGATCCTACTATTGTTGACAATGAGGAGGAGGTCATGGGGCTTGTAGGGGATGACATGGAGGACATCCTTATGGAAGATCTAGCTAAGGAGGAAGACAAACCTTAGGAGACCCCCTTGGCTCTAAATAGGGGCCTAACTAGTGGTGTTGAGCCTTCCCATATAGCATAAGTTGCTAAAGGTGAGGCTTATATTTTTCCTACAATAGTGTCAAAGGTTGTGGAGGAGAAAGAGGTCCATGCTGAAAGAAAATCTAAGTGACTTCTTAAGGGGCCAAAGGAGGTAGCAGCCTCAGAGGTTTGAATTGACGAGACTCCTTTTTTTTTTGGGGTGAAGGAGGGGGGGGGGGGGGGGGTTAAGACAGAGGACACTTAAACATGAGAAATAATTCTGTAGATGGATTAGTGAAGGGTCATCCAGGGTTTTCCATAGTGCATAATCAGGTGATGGACTTCCTAGAATCCTAGGCTGCCAACCAGTGCTCTTTCCATATGCTAGCGAGCCAGTACTACCACCATGTCCTCCTCGTCCGAGATGGTGCTCTTCTTACGGACCAGTATAAGAACTTCCACAAGCTTTGGCCTTTTAAAGCTATCTGCAATTTGGCTCAATGGAGTATTTTAACACCTTAAGATATTGCTAGGGTTGTCTCTATTGCCCAAATCTTGATAGTCGCGATAGAGTAGGCTCCTACTCCCTACCCACCATAGAAGGTCCCTCAGCATCTCGAGCTACTGAAGGAAAAGATCTTGAATCCATCCTAGATCGACTTTTTAGAGGTATGTCTCTCAAATTTTTGACTTATTCTTCCTTTGATATTCCTTTTGAGTCCTCCCCTTCCCCTTCCACTTCCTCCTCTCCCTTACTCGAGGTGATATGGAAGTTGGCTGAGGAGTGGCATAGGAGGAGGCCTACCTTTATTGTCCCTCCTCTCTAGACTATCCATCCTGAATGACCAAAGGAGAGCAGGTGTGTTCACTTGAAGCATTCCACCAAGAGGTTTAGGCCTCGATTGTTTTCTCCTGAAAGGATATACCTCGGTAAGATCGAGCTCCAGTATCTTTTTATTTGCTTGACAACTTTTGTTGACATTGTTGCTTTAACTTTGTATTTGTGTTCTCATCGGGTGGCATTGCTGAGGGACTAAGACTAGTGTGCATTCAACTTCCACTCTTCCTAAGGTGGGAGGATTGGGTCAAGGTGCTGAAACAGGGGCAAAAGTGTTAATGATTCCCCCTAATGTTATACATTTGACTCAAACTTCATGAGTGAGGGAGCTAGATATATGGGGTGTGGGAGGCCATGGAATCCATTGTGAGGCTCTCTCAGCTCATCCAGGTCACTCCTAAGTCAGTTGAGATGATTCTTGAGGTGACTCCTTAAGTAACTGATGATGTCATGGGGGATGCTCAGGGAAGCAAGCTTCTGCTTGCTAAAGCTGTTGCTATTAAGGGAATAAGTTCACTACCAGCCTTGGTCCTACTACTTAAGATAGGGGAACTAATGAGGCTTTGGACTTAACTAGGAGGATTCATATTGATATCTGTGGGGAGTCCCTCCCAATTCCTTCTGCTTATGGAGGGGATGTGTTTATAGGTCAGATGCAAAACCTTCCACCCCGCCTTACTAGGGATGACTCTTCCATCCCTCAGGGATCCATTGTTTCCCATGTCCAACAACTCCATGCTTTAAATGTATTTCTTATTCTCTTCATGTACTATGTCTTCACCTTATCTCTTCTTCCTATTGTTCTTTTCTCTGTTCTATTGTCTAGGATGTTGCTAGTCAGGTCGAGGGGCTTCTAAGAGATTTAGGGGACAGTCAAACCATAACTTCCCTACTAAAGAAGGAAGTGGCTAATCTTTAGAAGTTAGCAGAGGAGAAGGATTGCGCCTTTGCAGAGGAGACGAAGGCACTGGAGGAGAGGGAGAGATTGTTAGAGGCTCGCTCTGTCAAACTCGAATCTCTGAACGAGAAGTACAAGAACTTGGAATCTGATAACACCTTTCTAAGGTAAAAGGTAAAGGGCTTAGATATTGAGAACTCAGGATTCAAGAATAGGTTGTAGAATGTGGCCCTTGAGGCCAAAAACTCTAGCAAGGTGACTACCATCTTTTCCAAGAAAATGGATGCTATGGTGGACGGACTGCCTTAGATCCTTTAAGGTGAAGTCTAGAAGTTTGCTGAGTCTCAATTTTTCAAAGGTTGGAATAGTTTGGAAGTGGTCCAAGGAAGCATTGAGTGGTATAATCGAGCTTTATAGGCAGTGTTTGAAAAGTTTCCTGAAGTGAAGGATCACTTCACTCTCCTGACTTCCAAAGGGGTGGTGCCAAACATCTAGCTCTCTAAATATCTCAATGGTGTGGGTCCTCCTGACCTCTCCTTTTTAGAGTGTCTATCCTCTACACCTACTAAATCTAAACGTCTTCCCTCTGGTGGTTCGACAACCGATTATGATACTGACCCCGGTGATCAATTGCCTATCAATACAGTTGTTAGGGCTCCTGATCAAGAGGTTAGTTCTTTCAGGCTTCCCGAATCTTAGGATCTCCACTTTATTTGTACTCATTGGTAATTTTATAGTTCTTATTTTGTACTTAGGCTTTATTCTATGCATGTATCTTTTATGTGTATCGTTCTATAATCGTCATTATGTAACATACACAAGATTTTCTTTATTCCATTGCCTCATTTGTCTCTGTCTCATTCTCTAATCAATTATTAACTTATTTTGGGACTTTATCTTTTATTTTTTGTTTGTTATTTATATTTATGAGTATGCTTCCCTTTTGGGAAGCTCGTACCACTTCTTTTGTGAAGGGGTGTTTATTGATTTAATGAAACTCTTTGCCTTAACTCACTGAGACTTTTTGTACCCTTACTAGTGGGTTTTTGGATAGTTAATTTGGTTTTTGTGTCTCAACTCATTGAGGTCTTAATGCCCTCCTTGGAGGGTCTTTTTTCAGTCAAATTAGGCTTAATGCCTCAGCTCTTTGAGGTCTTAGTGCTCATTTGGAGGGTCTTTTGCCATTCAAGCTGAGTTTAGTGCCTCGTAGGGGTGAGCAATCTGTCGTTTTGGTTCAAAACTGGACCGAACTAAATAAACTAAAATCGAACTAAATAAACTAAAAATTGAAATTTCAATTTTTAACAAATCGAACCTAAATTCAATATGCACCGAACTAAATTGAAATATTTTCGGCTCATTTCGGTTTTAAACGGAAATATTATACCTATTTTTTTAATTTAATTATGTAATATTTTAATAAAAATTATAAATTTATACCCAAATATTATTATTTATAAAATTGTTAAGATATTATATATAAATGTAATATAAATATTGGTAGTTTTCCTTTATAAATTTTAAAAAATATAAATAATATTAATTTTATTATATACTAATAAAACTTCAATTCAGTTAAGTTTGAACTGAATTTTTTTTTCCAAACCAAAATAATTTTGGTTTTCAAAAATTAAAGCCAAATTGGACCGAAAAACCAAACAAACCAAACCGAATTGATAATTTCAGTTCGGTTTTGCTCACCCTTAGTGCCTCGGCTCATCGAGGTCTTAGTGCCCCCTTTGGAGGGTATTTTTCCAATCAAGATAGTCTTCGTGCCTCGGCTCGTCGAGGTCTTAGTTGTTCTCATCACAATTTGCAAGAATATTAATGCCTTTCATTGATGCTTATGGATAATACAATTTCAAGTGTTGTGCTTTCCACGTGTGAGGCACTTCAGTATTTTCTATGGTTCTCAGCTTATAGGTTGCTGGTCCAATGACTTGTTCAATGATGAAAGGGTCTTCTCAGTTCGGAGCTAGCTTGCATATTCTCTCTCTCATTCATGTGGCTTTAAGGCTTCTCATTCCTAAGTCTTTTGCCTTGAAAACTCTATTTGACACTTTCTGATTAAAGTAGCTAGTTACTCTATTCTTGCAGGCTACCACTATGACTGATACTTGCTCTCTTAGCTCATCCAAGAGGTCTAAGTCTATCTGTCTCACCTTATCATTCTCCTCATCCCACAGTAATTGACTCTTCTACTAGGCATCCTCAAATCCACTAGGAGGACCACTTTCATACCAAAGGTAAGGGTAAAGAATGTTTCGCCAGTAGATTTCGTTGAAGTCTTTCTATAAGCCCATAGGACATGATACAATTTTTCTGCCTAATTTCTTCCACATCCTTTCAGCCTTCGCTTCAATCCTTAGAGGATATTTTGATTAATAACTTCAATTTGCCCATTTGATTGAGGATAGGAGATTGAAGAGAAGTGTTGTTTTATACTGAGACCTTCATAGAAATCTCTCATCTTGTCATTGCTGAATTATTTTCCATTGTCACTAACTAACTGATGGGGCACACCGAACCTGCACACAACATTTTTCCACAAGAACTTTATCACGTTGTCTGCGGTGATCGTTGTTAGGGCTTCAGCCCCCACCCACTTGGTGAAGTATTCTACTGCTACTAAGGAAACTTTTTCTGCCACTTTACTGGATAAGATCCCACTATGTCCATCCCCCATTTGGTGAAAGGTCATAGACCATAGATGGGAAAATGTTATGCTACTAGAACTTTGCTAAGATTGGCTAACCTTTGGAAGGCTTGACATTTTCTAATCAGCTTAATGGCCTCCACTTTCATTATGGGCTAAAAATACCATTGTCTAATGGCCTTGGCAGCTAGTGCTTTCCCTCCTACATGTATACCACATGCACCTTCATGCATCTCTTTTAGCACATATTCAGCTTCTGTGGAGGTCAAGCATCTGAGCCATGGTAGGGAGAAGGCTCGTTTGTAGAGCACCGCATTATAGATGTCGAAGTGCGAACTCCTCCATCTGACCTTCTTAGCTAACTTCAGATCTTCAGGGAGCTTTCCCTCTTTTAGATATCCTCTTATAGGGTCCATCCAGCAAGGTTCAACTTCAGTTACCCTGACACCCTTAGGTTCTTTTGTGCTTGGCTGAGTGAGGACTCCTAAGAACACTTTTCTCGGTATGTTTGTAAGGTGAGGATCTGTGTGCATACTGTGGCTGTTTTCCCTATTTTTCCCCCTTTTAGAATTTTTTTAAATTCCACTACTATAACCCACTCTTTCATCTTCTTCAGTTGTTAGTCCATATTCTCCAAGTATTTCACGATGCCGGGGTGTCTATCCTTGTATAAGCCTTCGACGTGCCCCATGACTAATTGAGAATCACTATAGATGTACAACACCTCCATGTACAAGTGCTCATCCACTAAGAGACCCTGCAAAAGAGCTTCATACTCAGTTGTGTTGTTTGTGGTGTTGAAGTCTAACTTTCGAGCAAACTTTATCAACACTCCATTTTCATTTTTTAGCATGACTCCAACCCCACTAGCCCCCATTTTTGCTGGCTCCGTCTACGTATAGCTCCCATTTGACTTTCAAGGGCGGCTTATCGAGCTTCTCCTCTACCCCTTCGCTAGTAGATGGGTTCGGGGGAAAAGAGCTTTCTGAAATGAAGTCCGCTAAGGATTGGGCTTTGATGGTTGCATGGGGTTTATACCGTAGGTTGTATCCTCCTAGTTCAACTACCCAACATAGCATTCTTTCAGAGAGCTCGATTTTATGCAAAACACTTTACAGTGGCTTATCAGTTACCACTATCCCTTGGTGGGCCTTAAGGTACACTTGAACTTTCGGATGAGAGCACTAAGGAGTACACCAACTTCTCCAGAGGGTTATAGTTCAACTCTGCTCCTTGTAAAACTTTACTGAAATAATACACTGGTTTCTGGATGCCTTTTTCTTCTCTCACCAATACCGAACTTACTGTATAGGGCAAAGCTGATAAATAGATAAGGAGCTCTTCTCCTTGAAGGGGTCTGCTCAAACATGCTCCGAAGCTAAAAAGGCTTTCAAATCCTCCATTACTTTTTAATAGTCTTCTACCCATTCAAAAGAGGCACTCTTTCCCAACTTCCTAAACAAGGGTAGGTATCTCTCTCTATTTTGGACATGAACTTGTATATGCCACTAGCCTACATATTAGCTTCTGCACTTCCTTCACACTTTGTGTGTGTGTGTGTGTGGTGGGGGGGGGGGGGGTGGCATTTCCAATATGGCTTTGACTTTGTCTGGGTTTAGCTCAATACCCCTCTCACTGGCTTAATACCCCAGGAACTTTCCTTCATGGATGAAGAAAGCATATTTCTCAGAGTTTAACTTCATGCCGTAGGAATCCATCACCCTAAATACCTCTCTCAAGTCTTCTAAATATTATTAGAAGCTCATACTCTTCACTATCGTATCATCTACATAAGCTTCTAAATTTCTTCCTAAGTGCTCTCTGAATATCTTATTAACCAACCTCTGGTATATTGCCCCTACATTCTTCAATCCGAAGGGTATAGAAACATAGCAGTAAGTCCTCTTTTCTATCATGAATGAGGTCTTTCCTTCATCCTCCTTATCCATCTAAATCTGGTGGTAGCCCTGCTTCATATCCAGTAACGACATGTATTTGTATCCTACTGTCGAATCTACCAACTAGTCTATCATAGGCAATGGGTATGAATCCTTGGAGCAAGATTTATTCAAGTTTGTGAAATCTGCACATTTCCATGGCTACCATTGGCTTTCTTGACCAGCACCACATTAGCCAACTAGTCTTGGTACTGCACTTCCTTAATGAAGCCTGCTTTGCTTAGCTTTTCTACTTCTTCGTTAATAACGGCCTACCTCTCAGCTCAACACCTTTTCTTCTATTTAATAGACTTGAATTGTGGATTTAAATAAAGTTTATGGGTAATGACATCTGGACTTATCACTAGCATGTCCGAAGATGCCCATGCGAAGGTCCAAAGACTATATGTCATAAACTCTTTTCCCGAACCCTTCTCTACTTCACTGAGAGTGGCGTTGATATGCAGGGTTCGACCATCCTCTATGACCTTAGATGTTTCTAATAACTGAATTAATTCTCCTTTGGTCTCTCCTTAACCTTCTAGGGGGCTGCTTCTACCATATTCACCTCCTCCAATTCAATGGACACCACCTTCCCCTTCCTGATTACTTGCAAGCTTGCCTTTAGTACCACATCTCTATAGACCTAAAAGTCTGTGCCATCAAGGAGTGGGATAATGAGTCTGCATCTTCTTATGCTTACTGAAGTTTCCAAATCCCATAACAATAGTCTTCCTAACAATATATTATAGGACATAGTCAGTTTAGTGACAATAAAGATTGCAATAACATCCACAGCCTTTGGAGCTTTCCCTACTGTAGCATGCAGTTCCATGGTACCCACAGCTGGTATGATGATATCCAGAGTTCGGACAAGGACTTCTAATAGCTTTATCTTTGAATCCTTAATGCCCATCTGTGGGAAGGCTTACTAGGACAACAATTTCATCGAACTACTCATATCCACAAAGACTCTCCAAACTCTGAAATTTGCCACTATTTCCATAATTACCATGACTTTAGCCTTCATCGTAGGTCTTCCTACTGAACTCCTAGCCAACTGTTTAGTGCCATTATAAAAGACAAATTCAGAGGGCTAGTGAGTTTATGATGCCTCTTTCTCCTTCCTTCTACTTACAGGTTTGGGCCTCCCATTAGACATGTTATGTCTTCCACTGCTTCATCTTCCAAGGGCACTTCTTGTAGCTGATTGGCCGGACCTGCCTGGTCGATTATTTTCACACAGTTCTTTAGGTATCCCTACTAGATCAACCTTTCTATATCTTCCAGAAGTAAGCGACACTTATCTTTGTGTCCATGAGTGTTGTGGAACCTACACCATTGGGACTTGTCTCTATTTTTTTATTCTTTGATGATGGGCCTCAACACGCGCCCATTTCCTTTCCTACTACACAAAACATCATTATTTTCTGATATTTCAGGTGCTAGAGTAGAGAGAGACCAGCCTAGATCGGATTGAGTTTCTTGATCATCCTTCCCTCTCAAGAAGCAATGTATATATTATTTATTTGATTGTCAATGTATATATATATATGTTTGTAATCTAGTTGATCCATAGCATTCATTGAATTTGAACTTCTGTTGATATATGTTTGGATCATATATACATAGTTTGGTATGAGTTGTTGATATTAGAGACTCAAAATGAGTCACTTGAGTTTGAGATTGAATGTAGATGCTTATAGAAGTGTTTGGTTTATTATTTACAGGATATTATATCCTAGTTATAGATGAAACTCTGCTGAAGTTCCGTTAGAAACCTAAGATTTATTATATAATATCCTGGGTTTATTATAGGTTAATTAGGTTCTACGGGCTTACGGTGGTCTTAAACTTACCCTTGCCCTAGGATCGTCATACTTCAGAAACTAGGGTGTGATAGAGATAATATCCTTATCTTGAAAGGTCATGAACACTACCTCTGGTCTAGCATTCAATGGTGTAAATTTGGAGGGGTTGAACCTTTTCCTTCATGGTGTATCTGCCTGCTTGGGTTGGGGACCTTATTTGATCACTGATCCTCCCACTCCTCCAGAGATATCTTCCTTTTTGCCCTTTTTTTAAGGAGCCTCCTTCATCTAGCCTCCTCTTTTTATAGAATCTAGTCTCTATGAAGGCATCATCCTGTTTGATTTACTCTTCTACTAGGGCCACAACCTCATTCAACATCTTAGGACAACTTCTAACTAGAGCTTTAAAGTAGTCTTGATGGGTGGTGCACTTCTGCAGGGCTTCGATAGCTTGGGGCTCATCTATATTTGTAACTTTCAAAGTTCCCCTATTGAATCTGGCAATGAAGTCTCTCAGCAACTCCTCTGGGCCTTGCTCCACCTGCTCCAAGGCTCGTGTAGGTGTAGGAATCGGGATGCTAACAGAGAATCTTTTCAAAAATAGGTTCGCCATATCCCAAAATGAGTTTATGCTCCCTTTTGGCAATCCATCATACAACTTCACAACTACCCCTTCTAAGGTACTTCTAAAGGCTCGACAAAGGCCTTCTTGTCTGGTGGTATGCAGCTTCATCATGTGTTTATATTCTAACACATGAGCCTTGGAGTCCTGACAACCATCTTAGTTTGCCATATAAGATTGTTTGAACTTCTCTGGCATTTGAAACTCAACCATTCTCCTAGTGAAATGGGATTTCATATTAAGAGTTAAATCTCTTCTGTGGCCGGGTCTTGGGCCAATGATCTCCTCTACATACTCCCTGACTACATCCCTTATAACTTCCCTCGAACCATGATGGCTGGAGTCCTCTTGGTCATCCTGACCCTCTCCTTAAGGCTCGTGTTTGTGGAAGTGTCGATGTCTTCCTTCTGAGGCCCAGTAAGAGTGACTTCTCCCGACATCATTCCTCCTACTATCCCTGGCCTCGCTAGCTACAGGTCGATCTCCCATCTCTTCTCTGTTGTCCATGACCCCTCGCCTTCCTTCATCCCTCTCCTCTCCAGGGCCCCTGGCTTTGTCTCCAGGCATTTCTATTCCTGACCTTATTCTTCCTCCCCCTCATGTAAGCCCTAAGGGTGGTGCTACTCTTCCTGCCTCTACTCCTCTAGCAGAAGTGTTGATGTTGAGTCGCCTATTCGCTCTAGGTGGGCCATTATCTCCTTCTTTTAGTAGGTGGATTAGACGTGGGGGTTTGTTGAAGCTGAGGGATTAGTGGCACAACACTAGTGACTATGCCTTGTAAAGTGTTCACAAGTTCTAGAGTGACGGACAATAATGAGAGTTATAGGGTTAGGGTTGAAGTGTTGGGCATTTGAGCTTTTCCAATGATGGTTTGGAGGGTTTGTAAGGACATAGCTAGGCTATTCAAGGCTGTTCAAGTGGAAGTTTGAGTATTTGTTCGTGTATTAGTGACTTGAGTTGTGGTAGTTGATGGTGGTGAGCTATTGTCTCCATTGTGGGTTTCTTCATGGGTAAATTCCATTTCAATAAGTTTCTCCAGTGTAGGTTTATAAGAATAGAATGAGATGAGTGGAAAAAAGGATTGTCAGTGTAACAATCCTCAGAGGAGAAAGAGAAAAATATGAGAACTTCACATTCCCACAGACAACACCAATTGATGTGGTGTAGTCCACTTTAATGTTGGTTTGAAAGATGTCCTGTTATAATGCGACTGAACCTACACAAGAATCAATGGTTAAAAGGTGTCCAATGTGTGTCCGGCTTAAAGTCTCCGACGCTCAAGTCAGTAAGTGATGAGAAGAGTGGAAAATGTGGGAGAGTTGTGTCTGAGTGGTCATGCCTAGAATGGTGATGATTGTGTAGTATTTATAAGGGAGAGTCCCTGTAGCTAAATACAAGTGTCAACATTGAGTAAGCTAGAAAGTACCTTAGATGATACCTTGATGTAATAGGGAGTTGTGAATGTTAGGGACAGGTGTTGCCATAATCGTTTTCAAGGGAGCCAAATGCCGAAGGGGATGTCCAGTAAGGGTGAGGGTTCGAAAGTAAGGGGTTAATTAGTTTGAAGTGAGGAATTAGCAAACCCGTATCAACTTGATAAGTAAAACACATAATAAATAGTTCAATAAAGTATATAGATTGTAAAATATTTAATAAAATATAAAATAAATGATTAAATACTCAATAAAATATAATTAAAATTTAGGAATCCAACACAAATAAAATGTTAAAATTTATGAACTTTTTAATGTATTTTGTTTTTTCATATCATGTTATTTTATCTATAATTTAGAAGAATTTTTTTGCCAAATTATAATTAGAATAATTAATAATTATCATTTAATTTATTATATCTCAATTGAAGTAAAATATGGTCTGGTGTCTGAATCATAAAGTTTCACAGTTTAAGGATCAATTTAAAATTTTATATCGAATATTAAAAAGATATATTATAAATATTTATTTTATAGTCAATGAATAAAATAAAATTGAAATTATATATATATATATATATTTAAAATGTAATATATATTTATTTTATAATTAATAAATATATAATATAATTTAAAATAATATTCAATATTACTAAAAAAATTATTCATTATATGAGATTGAAGAAGAAAATTTATAGACCACAAAACTTGTTTGTCGAGAGATTTGATTATAGCAACTCAATATTTTTTTTAGCATAGCAACTCAATATTAGATATATAAAATGAGTGAGATTATTTTCAAAATAATATTTGTTAATATTAGAGTAAATATAATTTTTTATTAATAAATTTAAAATTATTTTTTATTTTTATAAAAATATATAATAAAAAAATTTATATTATATATAAAATATTAATAATAAAAATTTATAATTTAATTAATTATATTAATTTATAAATTTAAAATTCCTATTAGCTATCGTAAAAATTATGGGACAATGATAATTTTTTATAAAATAATTAAAAAAATATACGGCTTTTAAATTTTCAAAAAAAAAAAAAAGAAAATACAAAATTTAAAAATATACAAAATGGGTCGAATTTCAACCAATTTTTGAAGTCATCTTCCTTCCCTTTCTTCTCTAAAACATTGTTACGTGGTATCTTTCTATTGTGGTTGGACACGTGGCAAAGATTCCTGAGAGAGCAGGCGATGCTCTTCTTGTCTTTTCAGTTTGAAGGTGAAAGTTAAAAAAAAGAACTTCTCATGCATGGGCAACTAAAACTAAAGTTTTAGATTTTGCAAAAGCAAAAAAGAAAAAAAAAAGATTGAAGTGTCAATTCCACCAGAGGATCTGGAGCCGCAAGAATTTTCAGAAGGGAACAACAAATAGACATTTTTTTTTCTTTTCCTCTGTTTTCCCTCTCCTTGTTTCTAAAGTTTGGAGCTTTTGTTCTTTGCCTTCATTAAATTTTGGTTCATGAGAGAGACTTACAGTGGGAAAGAAAAAGGAGTTTTTTGTTCTTCTGCTCTGAGCTCACTAATTGCTTGGAAGATGGATTGCCTTTTCTAGTCTGCCTCAGGTGATTTTAAAGTTTAATTCTTTATGCATAATTGTGTGTGATTATTGGTTTGTAATTGTTTCATTTGAAGTTAAAGTTTAATTCTTTCTAATTTTGAAAAAATTATGTTAATGGGTTTTTCTTCATTGGTTAATAATTGTTTCATTTGAAGTCCAAGTTTAATCCTTTTTAAGCTTTTGAAATGATTTTAGTAATGGGTTTTCTTCAATTGGTTAGTAATTGTTTCATTTCAAGTTCAAGTTTGATGCTTTTTAATCATTTGAAATGATTATGGTGATGGGTTTTCTTTTATTGGTTAGTAATTGTTTCATTTCAATTTCAAGTTTGATGCTTTTTAATCTTTTGAAATGATTATGGCAATGGGATTTCCTTTTAATTTCAGTATTCATTTGGCTCACAGTGTTTTGTGAATTAAATTGGGTCTTTAATTTTGTGGAGCATAAGTGTGAAAGTTGGTTTCTTTCTTAGGCTTTGCATTTTTAATTGCAATTGGTAGTTTCCTTCAAAGTGCAATCAATGGAAGAAATTTGTGATTCAAATGTGATGTGGTGCTTGTCTCCACAGGGTTTGAATAGAAATGCTCTGGTTGGATTGAGCTAACTTGCACTATAGAGAATGGTCTGGGCCGGATGGGTGTTCGGCGTAAACCCTCTGACAGTAAAGTCAGTGTGATAGAGGAGAGGAATCGGGTGAAACTCTCTGAAATGGGTTGAGTGGTCTTACCTTATGTGCGGTGCTTTAAGGGGTATTTATAGGATTTGGTCCTTGTAATAAGAACACGTGTCCGCGTTGGGTTGACTGCGAAGTATCCTTGATGGAACTGTAACATGATCAGAGGGTTGGTGAGTGATGTAGACAGCTCTTTCTGTCAGGCGTCCGGACCCCGAGAGTCTCCAGGGGAGTCAACCGAGGGTTTGGGAAGTAATTGGCACTACCAATACTCTGGTCAATCCCGAACCCCTAGTTGATTACGAACCATACTGATGTAGGACCGTATCAGGGCTCTCACCAATTCCTTATGCATCCTTCTAATCTTCATTTCAACCCTTGGACAATGGTTTGATTGGTGACCTTGGTTTGTCCATTTGACCGAGGGTGGGAAATTGAGGAGAAGTGTTGTTGCTAACTATCTGATGAGGCACTACGAATCTGCATACAATGTTCCTCCATGGGAATTTCACCACATTTTCTGCTGTGATCATTGCTAAGGCTTCGACTTCTACCCATTTGGTAAAGTACTCAACTGCCACTAGGAGGAACTTCTTCTGCTCTATAGTCACTGAAACTGGCCCCACTATGTCCATTCCTCATTTGGCGAAGGGTCACGGACCATAGATGGGTATTTGTTCGGCTGCTGGTACTTTGTTTAGATTGGCAAACCTCTGGCATGCTTGACATATCAGCTTCATTGCATATTCTTTCATGGTAGGCCAATAATATCCTTGCCTAATGACCTTGGCTGCTAGAGTTTTTCCTCCCACGTGCATTCCACAGGCACTTTCATTCATCTCCTTCAACACATATACAACTTTTGTAGGAGTCAGGCATCTGAGCCACAGTAGAGAGAAGACTCTTTTATAGAGAATCCCATTGTGCACGGAGAAGTGGGAGCTTCTCCACCTGATCTTTCTAGCCCGCTTCGCATCTTCTGGGAGCTTGCCTTCCTCTAAGTACTCTTTTAGTGGGTCCATACAACATGACTCTGATTCTGTGGCCATGACAGGCTCGGGTTCCTCTGTGCTAGGCTGAGTGAGGACCCCTAAAAATACTTTGCTCAGTATGTCTGTTGGGTGGGCTGCTGTTAGCTTGCTTAAACTGTATGCCCTGTTGTTGGCTCCCCTAGGGATCTTTCAAAACTCTACTTCTATCCCCTTCTTTTTTCATTTTCTTCAGTTGTAAGTCTACCTTTTCCAGGTAGTTGACCATGTTTGTCTATCTGTCTGGCCTTATACAATCCTTCTACGTGCCCCAATACTAGTTGAGTCGCTGCAGATGTGCAATATTTCTACATGCAAATGTTCGGCTATTAGAAGGCCCTGGAGGAGAGTTTTGTATTCAGCTGTGTTATTTGTCGTGGTAAAGTCTAATTTCAGGGCGAACTCTATCGATACCCCATATTCGTTCTTTAGCACCACTCCGACTCCACTTGCTCCTTTGCCACTAGTCCCGTCTAGGTACAATTCCCATTTGACCTTCGGGATTCGACCTTTGAGTTCTCGCTCTGCTTCGTTTTTTGGTATCATGTCCTATGGAAACAAGCATTCTGAAATACAATCTGCTAGGGCTTGGGCTTTGATGGCTGACCGAGGCCTGTACTTTAAGCCATATCCTTCCAGTTCAACTGCCCGGCATAGCAATCTTCCTGAGAGTTCGGGCTTGCGTAGGAGCTTTTGTAGGGGCTTGTCCGTGACTACTATTCCTTGGTGTGCTTCTAGGTAGACTTTGAACTTCTTGTAAGAGAGCACTAGGGCATACACCAGTTTTTCTAGAGGGCTATAGTTTAGCTCTTCTCCCTGTAGGACCTTGCTAAAATAGTACACTGACTTTTGGAGACGTTCTTCTTCCCTTACTAGCACTGAACTGACAGCATATGTTGAAGCTGAAAGGTACGCTAGAATTTGCTGTCAGTTCAGTGCTAGTAAGGGAAGAAGAACGTCTGAGCCAAGGGGCCTGCTCAAAACTTGTTTTGAGACTAAAAAGGTTTTCAGATCGTCCATAGCTTGTTGGCAGTCATCTCTCCATTCGAAAGCAACGCTCTTTCTGAGCTATATTTTTCCTCAAATTTGGACATGAACCTGTTTAGGGCCACCAACCTGCCTGTTAGCTTCTGCACTTCTTTCACACTTCGTGGAGGGTTCATCTCCAATATGGCTTGGACTTTATCGAGGTTCGGCTCGATCCCCTTTCATTGACCTGATACCTTAGGAATTTGCCTCCACGGATGAAGAAAGCACACTTTTCGGGGTTCAGCTTCATTCCATAGGCATTCATCACTTCGAACACCTCCCTCAGGTCCTCAATGTGCCGCTGGAAGCCCATACTTTTTACCACCATATCGTCCACATAAGCTTCGAGGTTCCTTCCCAACTGCTCTTTGAACATCTTGTTGACAAGCCTCTGGTGGGTAGCTTTAGCGTTTTTGAGTCCAAAATGCATGGACACATAATAGTTGGTTCCCTTTTCTGTAATGAATGAAGATTTCTCCTCATCCCCTTCATCCATTCTAATATGGTGGTAGCCTTGCTTTTCATCTAGCAGCGAGAGGTATTTGTATACAGCCGTTGAGTCTACTAGCTTGTCTATCATGGGCAACGATTTTGAGTCTTTAGGGCACGCTTTGTTCAAATCCGTGAAGTCCACACACATTCGATAGCTACCGTTGATTTTTTTTACTAGCACCACATTGGCTAACTATTTTGGGAACAACACTTCCCTGATGAATCCTACCCTAGTTAGCTTCTCTACTTCTTCATCAATAACGGCTTCCCTCTCAGCTCCGAAGCACCTCTTCTTCTGCTTGACAGGCTTGCATGTTGGGTTTACATAAAGTCTATGTGTGATCACTTTTGGGGTTATTCCTGTCATATCTGAGGAGGCCCATGCAAAAGTTTGAGAGCTGTTTGTCAGGAAGTCTTTCCCTAGGCTTTTCTCCTCAAGATTCAAAGGGGTGTGGATTTGTAGGGTTCGGCCATCACTAGCCACTTCAAATGATTCAAGCTCTTGTATAGATTCACCCTTGGTCTTCGCCTGAGCTTTCTGGAGGGTTGTCTCTACCATGTTTACTTCCTCCATCTCTAGTGACATTACTTTCCTCTTCTTTACTATCTGCATTGTCGCCTTTGGAATTACATCACCATAGACATGGAAGTCTGTGCCATCAGAGAGTGGGATAGACAATCTGCACTCTCGGTTGCTTACTGAGGCATCTAGATCCCACAATAATGGCCTTCTTAGTAGTACATTGTAGGACATGGGTAGTTTGGTAATCATAAAGATTGCCATAACTGCTATAGCCTTTGGAGCTTTCTCCATTGTTACTGCTAGCTCAATAGTACCTACTGCTGGGATAATAGCTTTGTTCAAGGTTTGGACTGGCACTTCTAGTGGTTGTATCTTCGATTCTTCTATGCCCATTTGGATTAAAGCTTCCCACAATAGGAGGAACTGCCCATGTCTACAAAGATCCTCTAGACCCTGAAGTTCGCTACTACTGTCATAATTACCACTGCTTCAGCCTTTTGGATTAAAGCTTCCCACGATAGGAGGTTTACCAAACTGCCCATGTCTACAAAGATCCTTTGGACCCTGAAGTTCGCCACTACTGTCATAATTACCACTGCTTCAGCCTTCTTGGTGGGCCCAGTGGCCAACCTCCCGCTAGCTGCCTCGAGCCGTTGTAAAAGACGAACTCTGATAGTTTGTGAGTTCAGGCTGCTTCTTTCTCTTTTCTCTTATTGAGAGAGATCTCTTCTGGTCCCTCTGTGAGACAATGTTTATCTCCAGCTACTTTGTCTTCCATAGGTATAACCCGTGTTGGGTTCGCCGGCCCAGCCTGATCTTTCTTGACGTAATTTTTCAAGTAGCCCTGCTGAATTAGTCTCTCTATCTGTTCAAGGAGCGAACGGTAATTATCCGTAGTGTGTCCATGGGTATTGTGAAACTTACACCACTGGAACCTGTCTCTCTTATCTGGATCTTTCACTATTGGCCTTGGTCTCCTCCAAATCTCTGTCTTGGAAAGCTGCAAAGACTACTTCCGGCTTGGCATTTAATAGCGTAAATTTGGAAGGGTCAAATATCTTCCTTCTGGGTGGTTCGGTTTGCCTAGGTTGGGGGTTCTGCCTACCCATCAATCCCTCTACATTTGAGGCAGTGTTTTCCTTCTTTCCCTTTTTTTGGGACGACCCTCCTTATTCTGGTTACTCTTCTTGTAAAATCTGCTTTTTCTGAAGGTATCATCTTGTTTAATGTATTCCTCTGCAATAGCCATAGTCTCATTCAAGGTCTTGGGGCAACTTTGGACTAATGCTTTAAAGTAGTCATGTTGAGTTGTACATTTTTGCAAAACTTCAACTGCTCAAGGCTCGTCTATATCTGTCACTTTCAAGGTTTCTCTATTGAATCGGGCTACGAAATCTCTCAGTGACTCATCCGAACCTTGCTCCAGGGCTTGCGTGGGTATGGGGATTGGGATGCTGGCATAGAACCTTTTCATGAGTAGGCTCACTAGACTCCAAAATGAATCTATGCTCCCTTCTGTCAGGTTGTCATACCACTTCACAGCTGCCCCCTCTAAGGTGCTTCGGAAAGCTCGGCATAGCGCTTCTTCTCTAGTGGTTTGTAGCTCCATCAGGTGTTTATACTCTAAGACATGAGCTTTAGGGTATTGGCTGCAGTCATACTTCGTCATCTGTGATTGATTGAAATTTTCGGGCATTTGGAATTCGTTAATTCTTCTGATGAATGGGGATTTCAAGTTGAGGGTGAGGTCTCTCCTATGACCAGCCCTGGGCCCTGCCATTTCCTCTACATACCTCCTCACTTGATCCCTCAAGACAGCTCTTGAGCCTCAATGACTTAAGGCTTCTTGGTCCTTTTCTATCATTCTTCTTTGCTCATGTCTATGTGAGTGCCTTCGTCTACTCTCAGAGCTTCTGTGTGATCGACTTCTTCGATCATCCTCTCTTCTACTCTATCTGGCTTCATTGGCAGCAGATCTATCCCCCATTCCCTCTTTGTTATCTTGTCTACGCCTTCTATCACCATATCCTACTCTCCCTTCACCTTTTGGTATCTCTATCACTGATCTAACCCAGCCTCCTTCTGCAGGCCTGGCTGGAGGTACTCTCCCCGTTTCCGCACCGATGGGGGTGTTAAAATTCAGCCTCCTGCTTGCTGCAGGGAGGTCATTGCCAACCTGGGCTGGTGGGTTAGGTGTTGGAATTGGCTAGAGTTGTGGTATTAATGGAACAAGATTAGTGACTATTGTCTGTAGGGTAGCCAGTAATTCTGGAGTGGTAGGAGGTAATGGGGGTTGTGGGGCTAGAGCTGAGGTGCTAGGCGGTTAAGGCTGTCCAATGAGGCCTTGAAGGGTCTGCAGGAAGGTAGCTAGATTGGTCTAGGCCACTGTTGGAATCTGGGTGTTTGTGGGAGTGTTTGTTATTTGAGTTGTGTTGGCAAGTGAAGGAGGACTGTCCTTTGGGTTTCATCGTGGGTGAATTCCATTTTGAGAGCTGTTAGTGCAGGTTTTGGAAGGTGATGAAAGAAAGAATCGTCAGTGTAACGATTCTCAAAAGAAAGAAGAGAAGAAAGGTGAGAGAACTTGACGTTTCCTACAGACGGCGCCAATTGATGTGGTGCTTGTCTCCACATGATTTGAATAAAATTCCTCTAGTTGGATTGAGCTAACTTGCACTATAGAAAATGCTCAGGGTTGGCCCTCCGACAGTCAAGTCAGTGTGATAGAGGAGAGGAATCAGGTGAAACTCTCTGAAATGGGTTGAGTGGTCTTACCTTGTGTGAGGTTCTTCGAGGGGTATTTATAGGATTGGATCCTTGTAGCAGGGACATGTGTCCCCGTTGGGTAGGTTGCGTCCGAACCTTGAGGGTCTCCAGGGTAGTCAACCGAGGGTTCGGGAGGTTCGGGGACTGATTGACATTGGCAAGACTCTAGTCAATCCCAAATCTCTAGTTGATTACGAACCATACTGATGCATGACCGTATCAAAATGCAAGACGTTAGTTGTAATGACTGATAGGCATAAGATATTGGTTGGTGGTTTGTTATTTGTCTTCTAGATGAATCCAGAAAAGGTCTTTGATACCCAATTGCTGCATATTTGCTTAATAATTCGTAACTATTACTATGATTCAAGACATTCCATTTAATTTTGAGAAGAACCATTTTTCTCTTTTGAGTAATGAAGAATCACCAACCCAATTAACTTGGGATTAAGGCTTTGTTGAGTTGAGTTGAGTTGAGTAATGAAGAATCAGGAATCAAGTAACTAGTTGACATTGTTAAAAGAGATTCTACTTTTCATTTGTGGCTTGCAAGTTGAATTGTTTGGGATGTTGATTGACACTTATTCAAATTAAAACTTACTTTTGATACGAGGTACTTGAATTATTTAAATCAGAGGAATCATGTGAAATTATCGCTTATTTAACATGTATTGTAGTTTCAGAGCCAAGACCACAATACTGGGCTTACAGCAGTTAATGAACATGGAAGATACTGATACTGAAAGGTGCTACTCTCATCAGCAAATCTTTCTTCATTTATTTGCTCTTTCGTTACATTCAACAAATTATGATTTATATGAGTGCTTCTTTTTCTTGCTAGGGCTGATAATAAGAAGGTCTTATCGAATGGAGATGTCTATATTGGTGATTTTAAGGGAGCACTTCCACATGGAAAAGGAAAATATACATGGGTAGATGAAACGGTGTATGAGGGTGATTGGGAAGAAGGTAAAATGACAGGAAAAGGATGTATAATTTGGCCGTTGGGAGCGAAATACGAAGGTGATTTTTCTGGTGGTTACATTCATGGAAGGGGCACTTATAATGGACCTGATGGCTCTGAATATAAAGGTCATTGGAGGTTGAATACACAGCACGGGTATGGGAGGAAGTTGTATCCTAATTTAGATATTTATGATGGTTCTTGGAAGGAAGGAGTTCATGAAGGTTGCGGTAGATACTCTTGGCATAGTGGAAATACATATATTGGGAATTGGAAAGATGGAAAAATGTGCGGTAGAGGGGTTATGAAATGGGCAAATGGTGATCTTTACGATGGCTTTTGGTCAAATGGGTTGAGGCA
>CAOJBK011331254.1:0-16995 GCA_948294925.1 Codiaeum variegatum | reverse complement strand
TAGCAGAAATACTAAGAGCCTCTGTTTCAGGCACTTGAATCAAGAGCAAGCATGTCATTTTGTTGGACAGCAATACTAGCATAACCTTTTTATGACTTGTATCAAATTTTAGGATACCCTGAAAGTGATTCAGAAGAATCCCTACAGGATTTACCATGTTAATAATCAAAATTTATCCCCAGTTTGCCAATATGAGCAACCATTTAACCTCAATTATGGCTACCAACTCCGTCTAGCTCTCAGGTCATCCTAATTTTTTCGTTAACCAGATTCCTCAGTTGACCATGAGTAATCCACTTCACTTCACTTCACTTGTTACACGTAGATAAGACATCGATTCTGGGCCTTTTGCAAACTCCACCAAAGCGGTAGTGTTCCCCTAAACTTGCCATTCTGCACAATCTCCAACCACACAATTAATAGCACTTGTTTAGTAACTATTTCTACCTGCTTAAAAATCTATAACATAGTTATTCAAAACTGATGCGATTCATCTAGAAGAACGTGGAGCTTTTCTTTTTAACAATTTGTCAGCAGTCATACCCAAGCAATCCATCCCTTGACCCTCAAAGAGATCATGATGAAATCACATATCATATCATAGGATTATACTTAGCTACGGTGGGTACACATACCTCTTCAATGTGAGAAGTACAAATGGAGGTAAAGAGAGTATTGGTATCTTTGCACTGGACAACACAATGGGCATATCTTTAATAAATTTTTTAAAACCAATCTATTAGTTTAGTGTAAAAAAATATTGTTGCTCCAAGAATAGTAAATTATCATATACATCCCGGTTTAACAGACATACCTTGTGCCCCCAACAGAATTGCATTGTTAGAACTTGACTTGTTGTAAACTCCTAGAAGCATTCAAATAGTAGTCAGCTTGGCATTATATGTATATGGCTTCAAGCATAGAAATACGTTTACCAATCAATTGAATTGATAGAATATGAAATAGTGCATGACAGAGACAATCTAATATCCTACCCAGAATATGCGAGGAACCCTGACCATCTTCTTGTTTCTAAAATTCTTGGCAGTTCTCTCGGAATTTCTTGCCTCTTGCATGAAATCTGCAACCCATGGAAAAGAGAAAAGAATCACTTTTCTATTATCTCGTGAGAACAATTCAAAATTATTTTTAACATTCTGAGCATTTCAATCAGTTGATGGGATGTGAAGTCATGGCTCGTTTTCTTGATGGGATATGGCTTGATAAAAGCCCATACCTTTTCAGAAACTAGCAATTAAACCCTAACCTTTCAAAATCGACTATTTTCCCCTAATTTCATATTAAGTTTCAATTGTACCATTTGATCAAAATTAAATCAAGTATTAAGATAGAGCTGAATTTTGTGATTGGTGTCAACAATAAACTGTAAGTATAATGTGCTAATTTCCATTTCAATTTTATCAAATGGGTACAATTGCAATTACAGTTCGTAATTAGAGTCAAACTAATTTAAAAGGTATTGCAAATTTTCAAAGAGTTTTTTATCATCAAACCGGTGAAATATAATGCATATATTAGGAAATAGCACTTTATTAAGTCTCTTCTCAAATTTTCCATTGGTTATTTAGAGAATCACAAGCCAAACTTATGTGCTTGCTTTAAATTGAACTTTAGAAATTAGACTCTTAGATACGACTTTTCAGATTTTTAAAAGAAAAAAAAAAAGGAATGACATCAGAAATACAATTTGGAATAGCACAAAAACATTAGTAAGAATATTCTACAATTTTCAACAACCTGTCTAATCCAAATGCCACGAAGGCCAAAATGATTCTAGGAGGTTGTAACAAAGATAAGCCGGAGTTAAATTTCATATATATAAATTTTTTTATTCCTCAAGAGCTATTGATCCAATATCTCTCTTTTTAAGACTTACTATAATACAATATATTTAAACAATGAAGGAATTCTAAATGTTTCTCATGCATATACTAAACAATATAAAAGACTGACATAACTGCCTTTACAGTATAGTTCTCACCAAGTTCTGCAGAAATAGCCTTTGTGAATTCTGACACCAACCAGTCAAACCTATAATCAGGGAAGAACTACAGAAAGAAGATTAAAAGAGGGGGGGAAAGCACCTTTCAAACAAGTAGAAGTAAATGTGGAAAAACACAATAATATTTCATATTGGTAGGAAAAAAATAGAAAGATGAAAAGCTACAAGCAATTGAATCCTGTAGGTTCAAACTTAATCCACATGATTAACCCATGCTGATCTTGCTCTTATGTTGCACTGTTATGGACTAAAATATTTTTATCTATGCAGATAGTCACTATTATTTTTGTTAGTCGCTAATAAATACCACTATCATTCTTGTAAATAAAACTATTGCTGGTATCACTAATCATATAGTAGACATAGCTACATTTAAGACCCCAAATAACATCAAAATCTACATAAACAACCCTAGACTACCATTCATAAGAACTGTTCATAGACCTTCACCATACAGAAGCAGTTCCAAAGTAAAAAATCTGATTTTACTTGTTTTATCAAATTGAAATGAAAAAACATCTTCTGAACTCCACATCTATTCATACATTACTATCTTCATATCATTAAGACATCAACCTACCAGAAAAGCCCATTAAAAGAACATCTAAGCACAACTTTCTATGTCAAAAAGCTAGGTAAAATAAACAACTTTTCCATAATAATGAGGGTTATCCTCCAGACTCCAATTTCATAAAAGCATGGCACCGATATTGTACAATGGAAAAGGAAAAAAAATGTCAGGATATTCAGCACACACCCATGCAACAGATCTTGAAAGGAATGACATGGTGACTGTGTCAATCTTCATCTGATGTTCTAGCCTGGGGTATTGAACCTATGTGCATAAAACAAAAGCAATAACAATTAATTACTGTAGAGGAGTATCATAAAAAGAACAAGAGAGATCGTGGTTAGGATGTGGAAAGAATAGACCAGCGAAAAGGATAACAACAATACATGCAAATAGCGGAAGCATGAAAAGTTGAAACAGATGAAAATGATATATAAATACATCTTGAAGCCATTATTTGATTTTGATCCTCTTCCAATGATCCACATGAACACTTCCATGCAAATATGTTCAACATTGATCTGAGATATCACATAAATTCCACGACTTTCTTAAAATGTTACTTTCTTATCTAACTACTCTAATTAGGACACTTAAAAAAATTGAAGTGTCCCAGAAAGTATGGGACATGCCAAAATAGAAACATGAGCAACCATTTTGGAACAAGGAAGACTGAAACTGACCAAAAAAAGCAGGCCTTGTCATATCAATAAGAAATATTAACAAATGCAGGCTAGATAACAGGGTGAAGGATGTCTTATGAATCATTACCACTTCATTACTAAATGGAAGAAGGCACTGGCTCAGATTAACATGTTTATTGACATTGAATTATTCCAATGAAAAGAATGTTGGAAATGGTAAAGCAAAGAATACTCGCAAACACAGACATAACACACAACAAATACAGGTCCTGAAAGCTAAAATTGCAAAAAGGAGCAGATTTCATTGATCACAACTCTCATATATTTAACAATTTGCACAGAATAAAGGGTTGGTCAGACATCTTGTCGCTGGAAAAAATATAATTATGCCCTGCCTTGTATTTTTATTCTTTACAACAGCCTATTTATAAACACTTTACCCTAAAACAAGAATCCAAAAATAAATATACAAAGAAAAATTAAGCCCTAATAATTAGTCACTAATGTAGAATACAATAATTACTCCTAAAAATCTTCTATATAACATCAATCAACTCAGCCCATACCTCAGCCAAAATTTACTTTTAATTATCCTAATCATCCTACCTTGGAACTCATCTTTATGCTTGTTCCTCGCTTCCATGGCTATTTTCAGAAGCCATAATTCTTGTCAAAATTATATCAGATACAACTGAACAAAAGCAAGAGAAGGATTTAAAGTTCTTAGCATATTCCTCACTATAGCTTTCCTCTCAAGGAAGATTGATTAATACTAAATTCCACAGCCTCCCCTAAACAAAAGCTTTCAAATAAGCACACATTTGATTACAAAATCTAAATATATTCACCACCAAATACTAGGTGGAGCAAAGGTATGTGCTCTCTCATAAGAGGTCCGGGCCTTTTAATAAAAAGATCTTGTTCTCTCTTACCCACAAATTATCCAAAGATAATCTAAAACTTAAATATCATTTGTTGGAAATATTAGGGTAGATAGACTGGCAAACAGAACAAATATGACTTTTCAATTGAACCATAAAAAGAGGTGGATCTCATTGATTATACTAACACATATGCTTGCTAGTTTACATAGAATAAGTGCCAAAGACAATGGCCTTAAAGTAGCCTATGCGTTAGCCACGACTTACACATAAACATCCTTACCCATTCTTATAGATGTCAAATCAACATTATTAGAGTCTTAATTTTGTGAATTGAGAATCAAATTGAATTTTAAGATTTTACTAAACACGATATTTATTATAAAAAGCTTATATTCATAAAAATATATTTCATGTCAAATATTTTTTAGTTCTAAGATGTACTCAACTTCAAAATTGTCAGTAAACTAAAAACTTCCCGTAGTATATATTCCCAATAAACTAAGGCTAGGCTACCAAAAAAATAAATTTGTAATTTATTACCTTATAATTTGTACTTTTAAATAGATTAGAGTTGGTTATAATGATAAACTATATACAGTCAACTCAATTCAACAAAGCCGTACTCCCAAGTTAATTGGGGTTGGCTATATGGATTCTTTTTCTCTACTTGTGGCGATAATGAACCATATTATCATAAATGTTTAAAAACTCAAGATCATGTTGAATGACTCTACTGCAAGTAAACTTAGGTCTACCCCTCCCTTTTTACCCACATCTACTCTAACGTGTTCTAATTTTCTAACCGATGCATCTAAAGGTCTACGCCGCACACGCCCTAACCATCTTAGTCTCCCTTCTCTCAACTTGTCTTCTATAGGGACAACTCCGACCTTATCCCTGATATACTCATTACGAACTCTATCCATTCTAATATGGTTGCACCTCCATCTTAGCATATCCTCATTTCTGCCACAATAAGCTTAGAGACTTGTTGTGTTTTTATAGCCCAACATTCACTCTCGCAGTGCGATAAAATTTTTCTTTTATTTTTGTGCATAACCTATATACAGTATAATAAAATATTAAAAAATACATATAACTTATATTTTAGAATCATGAACTTGCAACTCACATAATAGTTTAACACTATAACTAACACTCTTGGAAATTACAAGAGCACTACTAATATTCTCTTTTTCCAACTCTTCATCTACAAGTCTCTTCATATGCTCACTGCTTAATAACTCTTCTCTTTAATATTTTGAGCATTGCATGCAGTGACTGATTCATATCGATTATATTCAGGATCAAGACAAACAATTCTTTGTCGATATTCTCTAAGTTTTAGTTCTTTATATTGAATATGATACGGTTATGATATAGATAAGGCTTACTGTTGTATGATTAGCTACGGTTATGATATAGATAAGGCTTACTGTTGTATGATTAGCTGTATAAGTTGTTGTGATAAACATAACCAGCTGTATATAGTTATCCTACTAACTATAGCTGTGTATTCAGTTTATAAATATTCTTGAAACACTGAAATACATTTAAGCTGTGTTTCATATTAATTCTCTACTTCTTTAGAATAAACTCATTTTTTAACGAATTGAGTCCACTCATAATTCAACTCATGAATTGTACGAGTCAAACAACAGTGCTCATACTTAACTTTTCAAAAGTTGCAAATGTTTATCTTATGAAATTATATAATAGTTTATTCTTGTTTTTTATTTGATATGTTTACCAAAACATGCTTTTCACCTTCTTACTATCATAAGCTAAAATAATCTGAAAAAACAAACTCTCCCTCAAAAAAACATCAAATGACTTTAGAGATTTCTCAATCTGAACAAAGAAAAATATTAAATAAAATGATAGTTAAATTGTGTTGTCCAGATAGTATATGCAATATTTTGTTTTAAGAAATAAAAATCAAACACCAACATATGGTTTTTCTTTGTTGCTACAAACCATAAAAATGGATTCAGGGTCGATTTTGGACGAACAGATTCATAAATATAAGTTGAGCAAGCAAATGTTTTGCTTATATGAATAGTATTTTCCTTTTGCTCATGCAAAAAAAATGTGATGCTTATTTATGCAGAAGATGAAATTCATAAACGAATACCATGTCAATGAGCACATATGAGTACATTGTAAAGAGCTGTCAGAAAATCCCCATTGTTTGCAGCATGTTGAATGTGTTTATATATGTAATTTAACAAAAATCATACTTGGATTGGAATTCTTACATAAATTCGTTTCATCATACTGATCCTAGTATAAAAACCTCTGCTGTATACCAGATGTAACCTCCAGATTACAAGAAGGATCATAGAGTATCAAGAGGAGAAGCAAGGCAACAAAATTAGTTAAATTGCAAGCTAACCTTAATTGCAACTTCTTGACCATCTTTCAGCACAGCATGGTGCACTTGAGCAATAGATGCAGCAGCTATCGGTTGTTCGTCAAATGACAAAAATCTGACAAGTAGGTAAGAGATTCAAAAATGAGCAAAAGATTCTGGCAAACATTTCAGAAAAAAGAGGGCAGATTGCTATTCCGCAGCTTCTCTCTTAATTAGAGCTGATACAGGATTAAGGCTGGACTACCTACTTAAAGAGGCACATGTAAGTAAGGTGTGTGACTCAGAAGGAAAAAAAATGGTGGGAACTAATGAAGAGGAGGAGAAATAGTACATATCTTTTCCAGCATTGACAATTTATACAGGGTAACGAACAACAAAGTTACACTAGTAACAAAGCTATCATTGCACAAAGAATCATGATGCCAGATCAAAATCCTTAATTAAGTTTGTTTTTGGATAATTTTATATCTACCGTGACTTACTTTCTCCAATTTTGATTTATATGTATATTTCATTATTTCTTCAACAAGAATGAAGCAAATGTGAATAATAAACACACCAAAATATTGAACACGAATCAACCATTCAATCCAATAATAAGATTGATGCATTCCAAAGCTCATAAATGACTATAATTAAAAATAAGGCAAAATAAATGCATAAGCTAATAGATTGGTAGGCTGGAAATTGATGATTAAAAACATAAATTGATGCAGGGACCCGACTCGAAACCAACCTAATGAAGACAAGCTTACATCTTGGACAAATCCTGACCCAAATTGCTGCTTAATGCTTCTTTTATGGCTTCGAAATGACAAGGAACGGCCTACAGGATTATCAACCAGAAAGTCAGCAAGCAAGCACAACTGCCTGCATGAATATATATCAGCTGAAAACAATGAGTGAGAGTAATTTTGAAAATAGAACATATATAGACCTGATCCTGTAATGAGGAAAGGGTTGAAGAATATTCTTGTGGAATTTGACGCAGTGCAGCAACAAATTGACCAGCTTTCACATAGAAACCTTTATTGTTTTCACATAATTTCAGCATTCTCTTGGCTGAACGTAGATGAACCTGAATGTCACTAAAGATGAAATCCTCACTTCGCATTCAATTTGTTTACAATTTCAAAACCAACGAGCCAAAACAAACCTCGGATAGTTTACTACGATACTCATCCGAGCTTACTGGTAATCCACGCAAAGAATACTTGTAATCGGCTACGGTGAAAGCAATCTGCCATGAGAAGGATGATAAGTAAAATGCAGTGGCAAATAATTAGCAAGTAAACATGTGAAAGAATCAGAGAAAGAATCAGACAGTAGAAATCGCGCGAGAAGAGCGATGAACGGCGTGAACCGCAGCCCTAATTTTCTCGAGAAAGTGCGCAGGGAAAAATGAAGTAGAAGAATCAAGAGATGAAAATGGCAGCAAGTTGAGGTGGTTGGCAGCGTGGAATGTAAGGCCAGTTGCGGTTACTAGGCAAACAGCGGTTCTGACTTTCGCGGGAAACTTGAAATTGTGCTTATTCGCCGTCATCGTCGGGTTGCTTGGCCGCGTTCACCGCTACTTTTGGTGCTGAGGATAAAAGAGGCGGCAAAAGTTTCTATTTCGCCTCCGGAATAATTTGGACTGGCCAGGCTGGGCTTGTATCCGAAAAAAGAGCAAATTTTACAAGGTCCAATGGATTGTAAAATTTGATAAATATATTTTTTTTGTTTGGTGAAAATAAGATTTCACCCAATTTTTTTGAAAAATAAAAATTTATAACACCATTTATGGATTAAGATCCTCTTCGTTATATCAATTTTCATATTTATGCAGTACAGATCTTGATAGTAATTACCTGTGTACTTTTTTAACATTTCAAATCAATTGATTAATAATTCTTTTATTTAAACTTACAATAGTTAAAAAAAAGTGAAGCGCCAACCATCTAAACGTGTCCTAGTACATAAATAAATGAGGGAAAGTAGTATGCTAGAGACATCCCAATCCTTTAACTTTTACTAAATGAGTCTTATCAACTGGTGAAGGACTCGAAAATCACAGGATTCTCTCATTTCTTTAGATTGCCTGCCATGAGAAACCCGTGGCCAATAGTGAAAGATGCAACAGAGGGTTAACGAATTATGAATTATGCACAGCCTCCTGATGCAGTAGCTTTGAATAGTCTTGGTCATGCTGTCTTTGTATGTGTATTATTTGGGTTTTCCCTCTTATTCAAAAAAGAGGAAAAAAATCTATAACAATTTTAGAGAGTGCATTTTAGTAATTACCTCAAAGTGGAGCTGGTAATCATTGACCCAAAACGCCAATAATGAAAAAGACGGATACGTAACTTTGCCAATTGGAAGAGAGCAGAAACAAGTCAAGAAAAATCTTAAAATTAAAAATAGTGCATTGACTGGAAAAAATTACATTGAAAATGATAAATAAGTTAATCAAATATGAGGAGGGGTCTGCTCTGTTCAAGCACAAATGAGAAACAAACTGAGCCCCAAATTAAATCCCTTTCCTTTCCATTCATCCTCTCCTTTATTCTTCCCCAATAATGCTTCTTCTTCATTCTTCATTTCATCGATCAAGTCCTGCAACCACAAATCAAATCAACTCCAATTAAACAGACCAAGTTAAACACTAACAGTCCCAGAATGTTCTTCAATTTAAAACAATTGTTGCCTAAGCTTGATATTAGAATAAAAATGGAAATGGATGCCTAAGCTTGTTTTCATCTTATTCCCTGTTTATTTTTAAATATTTAAAATAGAAATTGTTGGCTAGATTAAGATTATATATAAAAATGCTTATCATCGCAATGCAGATTGAGTCATTCAAATAAAAAACTATTTGAGGTTTAATGCACAAATATCTATATTTTTAAAATGGGCAAATAATTGGGGACACATCCTAAAACAAAATAGTAGACAACCTTTTGAAGACAGGAGTACTTCACAAAATTTGAAGCTAAATTTATTTTGCAGGATAAAACCAGAGGAAGAGAAAGATAATTGTACAAAACTTGATGGATGGACATCAAGAATAATGAGAAAGTTACATTATTAATACCATTCAGGAGCTAAGCCAAGTTAGTTAGCATACTTACAATTATGCTTAGATACCAAGTCTAGATTTCAGCTCTGCTGCCACAGCATCAATGAACTCTTCAGTATTGAGATACAGGTCCCGAGTAAGCCTACACAACAAAATGAAGCATATTATACTCATATGGAGTAGAGCATGAAATGGGGAAAAAATGAAGTTAAAATTGCACATTCAGACAGTTTATAGTGTTCCACAAGTACATACTTAGATCCGTGAATAATTAATGCAAGATCCTTGGTCATCTTGCCAGACTCCACTACTCCAACACAAGCTGCTTCAAGCTTCTGGGTGAAATCCAGAAGTCTAGCATTGTCATCCAACTTAGCCCTGTCAACAGGCACATGCTTAGGTTCTGATTCACAATATCAGACAAAATGTACGAGGATCAATAGGTAGATTAACAAGAACTTAACAGTATACCTGTGTGCAAGACCACGCGACCAAGCAAAGATGGAAGCTATACTGTTTGTACTGGTTTCGCCACCTTTTTGGTGAACCCTGTAATGTCTAGTAACAGTACCATGGGCTGCCTCTGCTTCGATGGTCTTCCCATCTGGGCATACCTGAACTCATAAAATGCCATGGTGAGTTGATGATGAAACAGATGCGCACAAAAAGGAGAAGGCGGTGGATTGAAGTCAATCCTTTGCTGATGTGCTTATGCACCATATATTTTACATACACTTCCTATTCCACTTTCCATTGCACTGTCCTATTTTTGTATCAACACCCTCAATTAAGAAAATATCAAACATCTTGAACACCTTTTCACCACAATAGTTTAAACATACTTTTTAATTTATTATTAACTGTGATCTGAAAATACATCAAAATTCATTGATACGACCAATAGTCAGTTGGTTTAAACATTTTGCAATAAAATGAAAAGCTGTGTTGTAAAAGTGCAACGATGTTGAGTTTATAGAGGTATGAAGCAAGAAAGTTCCAATTTTAAAACAAAGGATGATTACAGGTACTTCTATAGATATTTAAAAAAAACATATATCAGTTGATATGAGAAATTTACCAGCACAGAGGTCATCAATCCAAGTGATCCAAACCCTATAAAATTGCAACAAGACATTAGTTGCACCGTTTTTATTTCTAATAGAAATTACCAACGAAACAATGAATTTATATGCATAGTTGCTATTGCATCAAAATGAAGGCAATATCCAGATTACTACACTTAATCTAAAAGGTAATTAACAGCTTATCATACGTGCCTTGGGCTAAGAAATCACTCTGCACATCTCCATCATAGTTCTTGCAGGCCCATACATAACCACCTTCAGACTTGCAAGCATAAGCCACCATATCATCAATGAGCCGATGTTCATACCTACCAGTTCAATCATACAAGTTAACAACACATCCTCAACCAACATATTTCTTTATCTTAAATCACCTATCCTGCACCACTCACCATATCCCAGCAGCCTCAAACTTTGATTTCCAGTTGGCCTCGTAGACTTCCTGAAAAATGTCCTTGAATCTTCATGGAAACAAATATAATTAGAGCATCAGTTAGACAAACAACAGACTGCAGGCCCATGAAAATTATAGTAAGTTTAAAGTTGTAAGAAGTAATAAGATGATTCAATCGTCATACCTTCCATCATACTTCTTAAGGATGGTATTTTTTGTGCAAAGATAAAGTGGCCATTTTTTCTCGTAAGCAGTGTTCATAGAAGCCTCAGCAAATGCACGGATGGACTACATGTCCAAGATAAACAAAATAAAGGCAAATTTTTTAACCTGCAATCTGGCTTTTAAGAGAGAATCATCAAGGAACATGCAGAATCAAACCTCATCAGTGTTGTACATGGACAATGCCACACCCCCAGCACCAGTAAAATTGTAAACCTCTAACTCAGTCGACTCGGCCTGTCCTTCAGGTACTGCAGCATGTCATGGACTTGTTATAACCAGTAAGAAAAGAAAGCAAATTTTAACAGAAAGAACTAATTACGTATTTAAGCAATGAAAATGAGTAATGATAGAACTTTACCAAACACCAATTTGAGTTTGCCAGCTCCTTTGATAACTGTGTCAGTTGCTCGATATTGATCACCAAAAGCATGCCTTCCAATGCAAATTGGCTTTGTCCAGCCTGAAGACAGCAATAATAGGTCAGCTCCAAACCACTAGTTGAAGTACAGGACTGAATGTATGTAAAACAGGAAAAACACCTGGGACAAGTCGGGGAACATTCTTGCAAATAATTGGCTCTCTGAAAACAGTGCCTGCAGAAAATACAAACTACAGTTATTAATGCAAACCTTATATTAATTACTTTCAATATGGAGAGACAAGTGGAGAACAGTCCTGAAGGTCATTACTGCAAATTCACTCACCATTTAAGATATTCCTGATTGTCCCATTTGGACTCTTCCACATCTGCTTCAAGCTAAACTCCTTCACCCGATCTTCATCTGTCATCAAACATCTTAATGTAATTTTCTTTTCATGTGCTTTTGAGAAATATATATTACCATGCACATAAAATCACATTCACATGCATGATCAAGCAAATGCACTTTCAGCCTATGAAGCACAAACACTTCTAAAAGGTTGGCGTATGCATGTCGGACTCTCCAGGGACACGGACACGGCAAATATGTGTCCCCTTTTTTTTTCTTTTTTAAATATGGGGACACGGCAGGAACACGCAGGGACATGGGAATTTTGAAAATTTTGGATTTTTTTTTGTAAAAAACTCTTAAAAAGTCTTAAAATATTACCCAAAAAAAAAAGAATGAAAGAATGAAACCCTAGAATTTCTCTACGAAAGAATGAAACCCTAGAATTTCTCTATCTCAATATGTCTTTCTTCAAAATGAAACTCTCTCCATCAATCTCTTTCTCTCAATCTCTCTCTTTCTATTTTCTTGAACCATGAATTCTATTTATAATTTGTATCTTTTAAAATTTTGATTACAATATATATATATATATATATATATAATTTGCCGTGTCCCCGCGGCACCCGTGTCTCACTGTTTTAGAAAATACCATTTCCCACACCCGTACCCATATCCAAGTCCATGCTTCATAGCTTTCAGCATTAATACATACCTGGAGTAATTGTTGCACACTTGATTGCTACATTGTACCTAAAAAAGGAAACAAAATCTCAGAGTTTAATGTCATAAAATGCTCTAGAAAAATAACAATGAAGTTCACTAAACCATCAGACATAATTTATCGAATAAAAATACAAAATGACAAGACAAGCATAGACAGCAAGTAGTAAACATATACAATTTTAAAAAAATACCAAATTTCTTGACAAATCTGACTAGCCAAATGCCATGCAGAAAGTGAGTGATAAATAAAGATCCATATCACAGATATCAAATTAGAATACTAACTTCCAATATCAGCGAAAAGAGAGAGGTCATTGTAGACAGACAAATGAACATGGTAATACATTTTTAAATAGAAGCAGAGATGTCAATACAATCTAAGGGGGAATAATCTTTGTTACAAAGGAATTTAAAGCAATGTACAGAAACTTACTTAAGAGTAGCCTCTGCACTTTCAACTGTAACTTTATCATTGGTGGCATCACGGTTAGGAAGGCCAAGGTCATAGTACTTAATTTCCAACTCCAAGAAGGGGAAAATAAGCTGCAAATATGTTTAAAAACACATTATGACAATAAACAATTACCAAAATCTTATGACCAGAAAGCTAAAAACACATAAGACATATTTTTTTATTACCTTCTCCTTGATTGATTTCCAGAAAACACGGGTCATTTCATCACCTATATTATCAGAATAAAGATACAAGAAAAGAGTAATTAGGGCGCAAACTGAATAATGAGCACAAATTGCACCACAAAACAACAAAAAGCTCTCCATCGTGTCACAGTCAAATGCATCCCAAGCAATCATGCAATATGATGACAAATATGATACGATCCATTTGATGAGTCTAACCCATTCGTGCGCATTTGATCATGGCTCATAATTCTTTCGGTAAGTGTACAAACTTATGTCCTTATATTTATATTCATGTATCTGTAAAAGTCGGAGAAAATTAGTGCACCTTAGAGTAGACGTGAGTAAAAAAGGGAGGGGTAGATCTAAGCTAACTTGGAGTAAAATTATTCATCATGATCTTGAGTTCTTAAACATTTCTGATAATATGGTTCACGATCGCCCTGAGTGGAGAGAGTGAACACATATAGCCGATTAAGGCTTTGTTGAGTTGAGTTGAGTTGTAAAAGTCAGAGAAAAACAGGCTTTGGATTTATGCACTCCAGACTTCAAAATTAATTCCCTCAATCAATAAAAACCAAAAGCAACAAGGACAGCAGTTGTTTTTCTCCTAATTAATCAAACAAGAGAATATAAATAAAATTCCCATAAAAGAAATGTTAGTTTCTTTTATTTTTTTTTAATTAGTTACAGGAATCATTGTTATTATATAACAAAATTGAAAATATGAACTCATGACTTAGATCCTTGTTATATCAGCAACTCAAGTCAAAATGTTAAATAAAATATTCTAGCAATAGAAAATGCATATCATTACTCTAAGTGCTGTGTCAAAACTAATATTAAAACAATCAATCCTATACTTGAAAATCAATACAACACTCCACTACTACTAAGTATGCATAATCATAGTCCATCATTTTCAGGATCTGAAAAGCAATTCAATTTTAAACCAGATCTTAAATTTTTTTTTTTAAATGAAATAAAAAAGATAAAAATTATCTGGTTCATTTTCTATTTATAAAATGCAAACTACATATGAATATGCAAGTAAACAAATTTTACTGTTTGGACTGTTATATACTTTAACCAAAGAAAATATCTACAGCAGGGCAGATCTTAAAAGCAGAGAGGACCCACTCAAAAAACACTAATAATAAGAGATCAAGTATCAGAAAAACATTTCAATATTAACTTATCAAAAATTTATCAATTTTAATCACCAAATCAAATGAACAACAGCAATAAATCAACTAAAAATGAAGACAGATCAAGCCATGAAATAATGATTAGAAGGAAATCTCACCATCCATCTCAACGATGGGGTTGGCGACCTTGATCTTTTCAGAAGCCATAATCGTTTTCTTCAGTTTGAAAGGAAAAAAAAAATGGGTTTGAGTTTGAAGATAGAAAACAATGAGAGGGAGGAAAAAAGTGAAATTTGCAGTGCTCTTATAAGTAGAGAGAACGGTGGGTGGGTGGGGAGACTTTGGCGAGAACGAGCCGATGGCTAAATGGTGAAGGTTTTGATTATTTTATAAAGACCATAGTCTTTTTCTTCCTTTATGACCTGTAAAATGTTTTTCATATACGTATTTAAATTTTTTTAAAAAGATTTCCATATACAAAATCACTGGCTTTAACCAAAATTGCAAAACTATCACCAATTTTAATTTTGATATAAAAAACATATGAACTTTTCAATTTTGATAAAATTAATATCAGTAATGGCATGGCTTCAAATGCCATATGACATGTATATTCAATAATAATATAATATTTCATGTCAAAATTAAAAAATTTTTGATTTTTTATCTCAAAATTAAAATTTTGTAATAATTTTATAATTTTGTTATAATTTGTGATTTTTTGTTCAATTAACCTTATAATATTTTGACAAAAAAAGTACATATATGTATATAACTTAATTAAAGCATGAAAACATAATATAATAAGCTCCTTGCAAAAAATTAAATATAATAAACCATGAAATTTAAATTATTACAAATATTTTTATGAAAGATACCCAAATTTTCTTACCATTTTGGCAAAAAAAATAAATTTTCTTTCCTTAAAAAGTAAATAAAGACATAGATAAATAAATAAATAATCATAAATTACTATTCTTTCCTCCTCTTTATTCTTCTTTTTATTTCTTATCCTTTCTCAATTTTTTATCCTCAATAAATATAATTTCATTCAAAAAAACAAAGGCCAAAATTGAATATTACAATAAAACAACTAACCTAAATTTACATAATTTTTAATAATGGGCTTAATGTCCAAAAAAATAGAGTCACTAGCCTTTACAATAGAAATTTTCAATTGTGTGATGCCCATTATATTCCTCTTCGATGTCGACCTCAATGATTGTCCGAGAAGGCTTGCCGAGCATATTCTTACTAAGGAAATGGCTAGAATCGCATATTTTTATAGTGTGTAGGCTTATAAAAACTTGTTCTTGAATGAACCAAGAAAGCAATTGCCAAAAGGTTATCTTAAACTCCCAACATCGACGAACCAAGGATAAATACTATGATAAAAAATCATAGATTGCATTTGCTCTTCAATGTATTCAACAAAACAACCTAACTCCATATTGGTTTTTTACTAAAGATTGGCCACTAAACCATCGTTATTGTCAATGTATCAAGGGCCAAAAAGAGGCATAATTTCTTAATCAACTCCAGCCAACTTTAAGACTCTCCAATCAAACCTCGAATTAGATAAAAACTAATTAAAATTCAGAGAGGCAAAGTACAACCCCCAAACGCATGACTAATGAAGGGCGAATATGGAGTCGCGTAGCTAAAGTAAAAAATAAAATTTTAGCACTGTCCAATTGCACTATCTAGAATGAGTGTTGCTGGACAGCAGCTCCAGCAGCACTACTGGATAGAATGCTGCTTGATAGCAGCACCAACGGTGCTGTCCAATGCTAAATTTACTTTGGCAAAAATTAGATGTTACTCGATTTTTGGTTTTCAAAACATTTTAAAATATTTATCATGCCAAAACACTTTTGACATAGTTGGGTTTAGATATTCATTAAACTATTTAAAAAATTACTAAACCCTAAAATGGACCAATATTCAACACCAATGATCTTTTCAATTATTGTGAAAAACACAATAGAAACAAATAAGGGTTAGAACATATGAATACCTCTCGCCCTCCTTCGTTAAGCTCCCCAAATGTAAAGCCTCTAGCTTGAAAAATACCAAAGTTTTTCCAAAAGCTTATTTTCTAGCTCTTTTCAAGAAGCTTGAATCCTTCTCTCATTGGAATCACACAAATGCTTGATTTTTGCTTCTTTACTTAAGAACTTAAGATTTTGAGGATTGTTTTGGACTTGATGCTCCATCACACTCCCTTCCCAAGGTTTATTTAAAACAAGTTTAAGATTGAAGAAGTATTCTTTAATCTAAACTTCCTCTCAAAATTTGGTGTGAATTTGAAGCTTTCTCTCTCTAACTCTTAGAGAGTTTCTCTCTCTAAACCATTGGAGAAGAAGATGAATAGTGAATATGAAACTTATCATCTTAAGCAAAAGATGGCAGCCACTTCATTTAAATACCCACACACATCATCATTTAATCTCACCTAACATAAAGCAAGACGAGTGATGGAGATGGGTAACATGTGCTAACACCCCATTGGCT
>CAOJBK011331082.1:0-13088 GCA_948294925.1 Codiaeum variegatum | reverse complement strand
AAAATTTTAGGAAAAGCTAAGTATGTCTCAAGCTAGGGGCTTCACATTTGGGAGTTTAACAAAGGAGGGCGAGATGTATTTTTCTTATAACCTTTCTTTGTTGAACTTATGTTTTGCACACAATTTGTGAGAATATCCATAGTTGAAGTTATGGGTCCTTTCATAGGTTTAGTCATTAGTCAAAGAGTTTGATAGATGTCTAAACCTTCTACGTCAAAAGAGTTTTGACATAGAATTGATTTTCAAAGTTTTTGAAATATCAAATGATTTTGTTAAAAGAGTTTTGACAAAATGCATTTACTAAAACCCTAGGTTAGGGCAAAATTTCAAAGAGTTTCAAATATTGCCTAACCTAGTTATTGTTAAAAGAGTTTTAACAAAGTATAGTTTTCGAAAAAGTTTAGAAAACCGAAATGTGAATCCTTGGCGATTCCATTTCCTTTTTGCTTCCGTTGCGCAGCTCGTTAATTTCACCATTCACTTACCTAACCTACCTCATACTAAATAATATATAGATGAGTGTTTATGAAATCATATAATCAAATTCTTTGTATAATTTGTCACCATTTCAGTTGAAATAAGTCCTCAAAAGATTACAATTTTGGAAAATTAAAGTGTTAATTTTGACTTTACAAATCTTACTGGGTTAGTAGAAATAATAATAAAGCAACGAATTGGTTAACTAAAATTGTCTTTAATCAAAATTTAATCGATAATTGGTTTGTAAATTCTCCAAAAGAATTGGAACAGTTATTAATTTTCAATTATCATTAATGGATTTCTCAATTTAGTTTTCAATCAATGGTTTCGATAATCAAAGAGTTGATTTTGGCTTTGAGTTTTACAAATTTAGCTAAATTGAAAAAAAATATATTATCATAAAGCAGTTGATTGGTTAACTAAAACTGCTGTTTACCAAAATCTACACTATAATTTGCCACTAAAATATTCCAAAAGAATCGGAAGAGTATTTATGGAATCAAGATTTTTAACTTTTTAAAAAATGTCACTTCCATACCAAACCTACCTCATAACAAATAATATTTATAAAAGTATTTATGAAATCATATGATTAAATTCTTGTATAATCTGTCACAATTTCAATTGAAATAAGTCCTCAAAAGATTAAAGTTTTGGAAAATTAAAGATAATTTTGACTTTTGCTTTTACAAATCTAACTGGGTAAGTAGAAAATATAATAAAGCAAAGAATTGGTTAGCCAAAGCTGCTTTTAATCGAACTTTACTCTATAATTGGATTGTAAATCCTCCAAAAGATTTGAAACAACTATTGGTTTTCAATTATAATTAGTGAATTTCTCATTTTGGTTTTTAATTGTTGGTTTGGATAATCAAAGAGTTATTTGGCTTTTAGTTTTGTAAATTTAGCTAGATTGACATAAAATATCATAAAGTAGCTTATTGGATAGCTAAAACTGCTTTTTACTGAACTCTACATTATAATTGGCTGATAAAATATTCCAAAACAATCGGAAGAGTATTTATGGAGTCAAGATTTTATATTTTTCAAAAAATGCTACTTCCTTACCTAACCTACCTCATACTAAATAATATCTAAAAGAGTATTAATAACACTAGATAGTCAAATTCTTACATAATCTGTCACTATTTTAGTTGATATAACTCCTCAAAAGATTGAAGTTTTAGATAATTAAAGAGTGAATTTTGATTTTTGAATATAAAATTTAGTTGGGTTAGTAGAAAATATAATAATTAATGGATTGGTTAGCTATAGCTTATTTTAATCGAATTTTACTATATAATTAGCATGTAAATCCTCCAAAAGTATTGGAACAGTTATTGGTTTTCAATTATCATTAATGAATTTCTTAATTTGGTTTTCAATCGATGATTTGGATAATCAAAGAGTTAATTTTGACTTTTAATTTTACAAATTTAGATAGATTGATAGAAAATATCATAAAGCAACTGATTGGTTAGCTAAAATAGCTTTTTACCAAACTCTACACTATAATTGACTGGTAAAATATTTCAAAAGAATCGAAAAAGTATTTATGGAGTCAATATATTACACTTTTCAATAAATGCTAATTCCTTACCTAACCTACCTCATACCAAAGAATATCTAGAAGAGTGTTTATGAAATCATATAATCAAATTCTTTTATAATCTGTCACCATTTCAAATAAAATAAGTCCTTAAAAGATTGTAGTTTTTTATAACTAAAGTGTTAATTTTGACTTTATAAATCTAGCTGGGTTAGTAGAAACAATAATAAAGTAACATATTGGTTAGCTAAAATAATCTTTAATCAAATTTTACTCTTTAATTGGCTTGTAAATCCTCCAAAAGAACTGGAACAATTATTTATTTTTAGTTATCATTAATGAATTTCTCAATTTAGTTTTCAATCAATGGTTTGGATAATCAAATAGTTGATTTTAGCTTTTAGTTTTATAAATTTAGCTAAATTGATAAAAAAAAATTATCATAAAACAGTTGATTAGTTAGCTAAAACTACTTTTTACCGAACTCTACACTATAATTGGCCAGTAAAATATTCCAAAAGAATTGGAAGAGTATTTATGGAGTCAAGATTTTTCACTTTCAAACAAAGCCACATCCTTACCAAACCTATCTCATAACAAAAATATCTATAAAAGTTTTTATGAAATCATATAATCAAGTTATTGTATAATCTGTCACCATTTCAGTTGAAATAAGTCCTTAAAAGATTGAAGTTTTGGAAAATTAAAGAGATAATTTTGACTTTTGATTTTACGAATCTAGATGGGTAAGTAGATAAAGCAACGAATGAGTTAGTTAAAGCTATATTTAATAGAACTATACTCTATAATTGGCTTGTAAATCCTCCAAAAGAACTGGAGCAGTTATTGGTTTTCAATTATCATTAGTAAATTTCTCAATTTGGTTTTTAATTGATGGTTTGCATAATCAAAGAGTTATTTGGCTTTTAGTTTTGTAAATTTAGCTAGATTGACGAAAAATACCATAAATTAGGTTATTGGTTAGCTAAAAGTGCTTTTTATCGAACTCTACACTATAATTGGCTGATAAAATACTCTAAAAGAATCAAAAGAGTATTTATGGAGTCAAGATTTTACATTTTTCAAAAAATGTTACTTCCTTACCTAACCTACCTCATACTAAACAAAATCTAAAAGAGTATTAATAACATTTGATAGTCAAATTCTTCCATAATGTCACCATTTCAATTGATATAACTCCTCAAAAGATTGAATTTTTTGGATAATTAAAGAGTTAATTTTTATTTTTGAACATAAAATCTAGTTGGATAAGTAGAAAATATAATAAATTAATGGAATAGTAAGCTAAAGCTACCTTTAATCTAACTTTACTCTATAATTAGCATGTAAATCCTCTAAAAATACTGAAACAGTTATTGGTTTTCAATTATTATTAATGAATTTCTCAATGTAGTTTTCAATCGATGGTTTGGATAATCAAAGAGTTAATTTTGACTTTTAGTTTTACAAATTTAACTAGATTGATAGAAAATATCATAAAGCAACTGATTGGTTAGCTAAAATAGTTTTTTACCAAACTCTACACTATAATTGACTGGTAAAATATTCCAAAAGAATCAGAAGAGTATTAATGGAGTCAATATATTATACTTTTCAAAAATTCTAATTCTTTACCTAACCTACCTCATACTAAAGAATATCTAGAAGTGTATTTTATGAAATCATACAATCAAATTCTTGTATAATTTGTCACCATTTCAAATGAAATAAGTTCTCAAAAGATTGTAGTTTTCGATACCTAAAGTGTTAATTTTGACTTTTTAAAACTAATTGGGTTAGAAGAAACCATAATAAAGCGACGAATTGGTTAGTTAAAGCTATCTTTAATGGAATTTTACTCTATAATTGGTCAATAATTCCTCTAAAAGAATTAGAACAGTTATTGGTTTTTAGTTATCATTAATGAATTTCTCAATTTGATTTTTAATCAATGGTTTGGATAATCAAAGAGTTAATTTTGGCTTTTAGTTTTACAAATTTAGGTAAATTGACAACTAGTTGATTGGTTAGCTAAAAATGCTTTTTGTCGAACTCTACACTATAACTGGTATGTAAAATATTCCAAAAGAATCGAAAGAATATTTATAGACTCAAGATTTTCCACTTTTCAAAAAATGCTACTTTCTTATCCAACCTACCTCATAACAAATAACATCTATAAATGTATTTATGAAATCATATAATCAAATTCTTGTATAATCTGTCACCATTTCATTTGAAATAATTCCTCAAAATATTATAATTTTGGAAAATTAAAGAGATAATTTTGACTTTTGATTTTTCAAATCTAGCTGGGTTAGTTGAAAATATAATAAAGCAATAATTTGGTTAGGTAAAGATGCTTTTAATCGAACTTTACCCCATAATTGGCTTGTAAATCCTCTAAAAGAACTGAAACAGTTATTGGTTTTTAGTTATCATTAGTAAATTTCTTTGTTGGTTTTTAATCGATGGTTTGGATAATCAAATAGTTAATTTTGGCTTTTAGGTTTGCAAATTTAGCTAGATCGACATAAAATATCACAAAAAAGCTGATTGGTTAGCTAAAATTGCTTTTTACGGAACTCTACACTATAATTGGCTAGTAAAATATTCCAAAAGAATCGGAAGAGTATTTATGGAGTCAAGATTTTACACTTTCAAAAAAATGTTACTTCCTTACCTAACCTACCTCATACCAAACAATATCTTGAATAGTATTAATGAAATTGGATAATATAATCTTTCACCATTTCAATTGAACTAACTCCTCAAAAGATTAAAGTTTTGGATAACTAAGGAGTGAATTTTGATTATACAAATCTAGTTGGATTAGTAGAAAATATAATAAAGTATCGTATTGGTTAACTAAAGCTTCTTTTGTCGAACTTTTCTCTATAATTAGCTTATAATCCTCCAAAAGTACTAGAATAGCTATTGGTTTTTAATTATCATTAATGAATTTCTTAACTTGATTTTTAATTCATGGTTTGGATAATCAAAGAGTTAATTTGAGCTTTTAATTTTGCAAATTTAGCTAGATAGACAGAAAATATTGTAAACAAGCTAATTGGTTAGTTAAAACAGCTTTTAACTGAACTCTTTTTTTTCAGTAAAAGTCAAAGCGAAAGGAATCAGAAGACGCACCTGGGCATCCCAACTACATTGTCAGCCCCTTAGCACCAAGTATAATGCTCCTTAACTCCATATTATTAAGCTCAAAATAAAGAGAAGAAATAAATTGTATCACATATGTAGTTCATTTTGGAACTATTGTCCTCATTAAAAAAAAAAAAGAATTACAAAAAGAATGAATAGAATTCCACCAATGCCAACCTTGGTTATGAGAACCAAAATTGGCAAGACAATCATCCACCTTACTCCCCTCTCTATAAATGTGAGTAACTACCAAAGTGAACTCTACACTATAATTGGTTAGTACTCCCTCTGTTTCAAAATATAAGGCGTGTTCATTTTTTGAGATTGAACTTTGACCACAAATTTCTCACAATACATATTTAAAAAAATTATAAAACTTATATCATTAGATTCATTTTAAAAAGTGGTTTCATAATATTTTTTTTTTAAAAATTTTGTCAATATATTTTTTGAGAGATATTTTAGGTTAGAGTAAAATCTCAAAAAATGAAAATGTTTTATATTTTGAAACGACTGGAGTAAATATTCCAAAAGAATTGAAAGAGTATTTATGGAGTCAATAACTTACACTTTTCAAAAAATACTACTTCCTTACCTAACTTACCTCATACCAAACAATATCTAGAAGAGTATTTATGAAATTAGATAATCAAGTTCTTGTATAATTTAACACCATTTCAGTTGAAATAAGTCCTCAAAAGATTATAGTTTTGAATAATTAAAGATTTAATTTTGACTTTTGATTTTACAAATATAGCTAGGTTAGTAGAAAATATAATAAAGCAATAAATTGGTTAGCTAAAGTTGCCTTTAATCTAACTTTACTCTATAATTGGCTTGTAAATCCTCTAAAAGAACCGGAACAGTTATTAATTTTCAGCTATCATTAGTGAATTTCTCAATTTCATTTTTAATTGATGGTTTGCATTAATTTTTACTCGGATTATGACTCAAAATCCTAATAAGATTTGGAGAAGAATTTTTTCATATTTTGTGTGTGAGAAATATTCTTTAGTTATATAGGTGAATATTTTCTATATAGGGTAAAATTCATATTTTAATATTATTCCTATTTAGATGAGTATCTTTATTGAATTTAGATTGTAATATGTAACATTATAAATACGAGTATTATATGAGAAGTTATTTGGCTTTTGTTTAAGAGGAATGAGTTTTGCCCAAGTGTAAGGGCTTTTGCCCAAAGATGTGAGGGTGAGAATATTGTCAGAGGGTTTGCAATTTTTCCATTAAAAAATTACAATTTGGTGATAGTGGATTATTTTTGTGAGAAGTCATTGATATAGATTTGTTGAGACTGAACCATGTTAAATTTATTTTTGTTGTGTTTTTCTTTTCTCTTTTCCTACTACTGCAGTTATAACTCTGTTTTTCACCTAACAAATGGTATCAAAGTTGCTGATTATTGTTCTAAGATTTAAGAGTTATTTTCTAAAAAGAGTAAACATTGAAGATTGAGAAGATAATGAAGGGTGAAGATGCATCAATTGAAAATCATATGAAGGAGATACTAAGATGCAAGAGAACATAAGGGGGTAAGAAGAAAATTAAGTACGTTGATGATGATGATGATGCTTTTTCATTTGATGTGTATGATCAAGAGATTTTGATGCAAGGTGGTGACTGCTGAAATTGTTGATTGCAAAATTTTGAGTTAAGATGGAGATTGTTGAGATTGTGACTCAAAATCCTAATAAGATTTGGAGAAATTTTTCTTTTTATGTTTTGTGTGGGAGAAATATTTCATAGTTGTGTAGAAGAATATTTTCTATATGAGGTAGAATTTCTATTTTAATATTATTCCTATTTAGTTGAGTATCCTTATTGAAATTAGATTATAATAGGTAATATTATAAATCAAAGTATTATAAGAGAGATTATCTGACTTTACCCAAGAGGAAGGGATTTTGCCTAAGTTAAAGGCGTTTTTGCCTAACGATGTGTGAGTGAGAATATTATAAGAGGGTTTGCAATTTTTTCATTCAAAAATTGCACTTTGATGACAGTTGATTATTTTTTTGAGAAGTCGTATATGTAGGTTTGTTAATAGAAAACCACGTTAAATTTATTTGTGTTGTAATTTTCTTTTCTCTTTTTCTTATCGTTGCGCTTATAACTTTGTTTTTCATCTAACAATTGTGGCTTTTAGTTTTGGATTTTTAGCTAGATTGACAGAAAATATCATAAAGAAACTGATTGGTTATCTAAAAAAGCTTTTTACCAAACTCTATACTATAATTAGCTAGTAAAATATTCCAAAAGAATTAGAAGAGTATTTATGAAGTCAATATTTTACACTTTTAAAAAATGTTAATTCCTTACCTAACCTACCTAATACAAAAGAATATCTAGAAGAGTGCTTATAAAATCATATAATCAAATTCTTGTATGATTTGTCACCATTTCAAATGAAATAAGTCCTTAAAAGATTGTAGTTTTCAATAACTAAAGTGTTATTTTTTACTTTACAAATCTAGCTAGTTAGTAGAAACTGTAATAAAGCAGCGGATTGGTTAGCTAAAGCTGTCTTTAATCGAATTTTACTTTATAATTAGCTTGTAAATTCTCCAAAAGAATTGGAACGATTATTGATTTTCAGTTATCATTATTGAATTTCTTGATTTGGTTTTTAATTGATGGTTTGGATAATAAAAAAGTTAATTTTGGCTTTTAGTTTTACAAATTTAGCTAGATTGACAAAAAAAAAATCATAAAACAGTTGATTGGTTAGTTAAAACTGCTTTTTACCGAACTCTATACTATAATTGGCTGGTAAAATATTCCAAAAGAATCGAAAGATTATATATGGAGTCAAGATTTTTCACTTTTCAAAAAATTCCACATCCTTACCTAACCTACCTCATAACAAATAATGTCTATAAGAGTATTTATGAAATCATATAAGCAAATTCTTCTATAGTCACTCACCATTTCAGTTGAAATAAGTCCTCAAAAGATTGTAGTTTTGAAAAATTAAAGAGATAATTTTGACTTTTGATTTTATAAATCTAGCTGGGTTAGTAGAAAATATAATAAAGCAATAAATTGGTTAGCTATAATTGAACTTTGCTCTATAATTGGCTTGTAAATCCTCCAAAAGGACTGGAACAGTTATTGGTTTTTAGTTAATATTAGTAAATTTCTCAATTTAGTTTTTAATTGATGATTTGGATAATCAAAGAGTAAATTTCGACTTTTAGTTTTGCAAATTTAGCTAGATTAACAAAAAATATCACAAAGAAGTTTATTGGTTAGCTAAAATTGCTTTTTATCGAACTTCACACTATAACTAGCTAGTAAAATATTCCAAAAGAATCGAAAGAGTATTTTATGGAGATAAAAAAAAATGTTACTTCCTTACCTAACCTACCTCATACCAAATAATTTCTAGAAGAGTATTAATGAAATCAAATAATCAAATTCTTGTATAATCTTTCACCATTTCAATTGAAATAAGTCTTCAAAAGATTGAAGTTTTGGATAATTAAAGAGTTAATTTTGACTTTTGATTATATAAATCTAGTTGGATTAGTAGAAAATATAATAAAGTAAAGAATTAGTTAGCTAAAGGTTCCAACTTTTTAAGTAAAAGCTGAGAGTAGATATCAGATAGTGCACCAGGACATCCCAACTAGGTTGGCTCCTCAGTAGCACCTTCTTTACTTACCTAAACACTCCAGAAATCAAATTAAAATTAAAATAAAGAGATTACAAAATAGTTCAAAAGAGAGAATTTTACATAAATCTATAGTTCTCCCTTAAACAAAAATCATCATATGCAAAGCTAATACAGAAGTCAGGACAGGAAGTCTACCTTAAAAATCCCTCATTATTAGCTCCAAAATTGACTAATTTATCAGCCACCCTATTTCTCTCCCTATATTTATGAGAAACCACAAACTCATTGGAAGCAATATAATCAAGAGATTGAGACCAATCTAATAGATACTACCATGGTACCTCAGAAGATCTATTTTTAAACAGAGTGACTACATACATAGAGTCACATTCCAACCAAAGCTTTCGCCATCCCAACTTTGTTGCCTTTAAAATCGCAAAAATATCTACTCTCAATTTAACAATAAATGTAAAGGTATAGTCATTATGAAAAGCAAATGCAACATGACAATAACCTTTAGCATTCCTGAACATCCCGGAGCGCCAAAAGCAGATCCATCTATGTTGACTTTCATCCATCCTGAAGGGGGAGGTCGCTAGATAACAAAAATAATAATTGGGGGATTTCTTCTAACAAGACAAATTCCAATATTTTGAAGACAACAAGTTTCATTCATATTTCCAACTATGTTACCAAGTCGAAAAAAATTAGCTTCTCTAATCATACTCCAAAGCTTGCGAAGCATAAGAAAAATGTTTACAGATACATTATCAAAGATATAATCATTACAAGCTTTCCATATCAAAGGCCTTTAGTTGAACTTTACTTTGTAATTAGCTTGTAAATCCTCTAAAAGTACTAGAATAGTTATTGATTTTTAATTATCATTAATGAATTTCTTAATTTAGTTTTTAATCGATGATTTGGATATTAAAAGAGTTAATTTTGGCTTTTAGTTTTGCAAATTTAGTTAGATTGACAGAAAATATCATGAAACAACTAATTGGTTAGCTAAAATAGCTTTTAACTTAACTCTTTTTTTTAAGTAAAAGTTGGAGTGAAAGGAATCAAAAAGTGCACCAGGACATCCCAACTAAGTTGGTACTCCTTTAGCACCAATCATCATGCTCCTTAACTTTATATTATTTAGATCAAAATAAAGAGAAGAAATAAATTACATCACTCTATAGTTCACTTTGAAACTATAGTCTTCATAAAAAGAAAAAAATGTATAAAAAGAAGGAACAAAATTCCACCAATGCCAACCTTGGTTATGAGAACCAAAATTGGCAAGACAATCATCCACCTTATTCCCCTCTCTATAAATGTGAGTTACCACCAAAGTGAACTCTACACTATAATTGGCTGGTAAAGTATTCCAAAAGAAATGAAAGATTAATTATGGAGTCAAGATTTTACACTTTTCAAAAATATTACTTCCTTACCTAACCTACCTCATACCAAATAATATCTAGAAGAGTATTTATGAAATCAGAGAATCAAGTTCTTGTATAATTTGTCACCATTTCATTTGAAATAAGTTCTCAAAAGATTGTAGTTTTGGATAATTAAAGATTTCATTTTGATTTTTGATTTCACAAATATAGCTAGGTTAGGAGAATATAATAAAGCAACAAATTGGTTAGCTAAAGTTGCCTTTAATCTAACTTTACTCTATAATTGGCTTGTAAATCCTCTAAAAGAATTGGAATAATTACTGATTTTAAATTATCATTAATGAATTTCTCAATTTGGTTTTAAATCGATGGTTTACATAGTAAAAGAGCTAATTTCTGTTGGGATTATGACTCAAAATCCTAATAAGATTTGGAGAAGAATTTTTTTCTTAATTTGTGTGTGAGAAATATTCTTTGGTTGTATAGGAAAATATTTTCTATTTAGGGTAAAATTTCTATTTTAATATTATTCCTATTTAGATGAATATTCTTATTAAATTTAGATTGTAAGATGTAACATTAAAAATAGGAGTATTATAAAAAAAGGTTATTTAGCTTTTTCCCAAGAGGAATGGGCTTTGTGCAACAAAGATGTGAGGGTGAGAATATTATAAGAGGGTTTGCAATTTTTTCTTTCAAAAATTACACTTTGATGATAGTGGATTATTTTTTTGAGGAGTCATGGGTATATGTTTGTTGAGACCGAATTATTTTAAATTTATTTTTGTTATGTTTTTCCTTTCTCTTTTCTCACTATTGCGCTTATAACTCTATTTTTTTTTACCTAACAAGTAGTATTAGAGCTATTGGTTATTGTTATAAGATTTAAGAATTATTTTTCATAAAGAAAAAAAATATTAAGGTTAAGAAGATAATGAAGGGTGAAAACACATCAATTGGAAATAATATGGAGGAGATACTAAGATGCAAGGGAACATAAAGGGTAAGCAAAAAATTGAGTATCCTGTTGCTGTTGTTGCTGCTGCTGATGATGATGATGATGATGTTACCTTTTCATTTGAGGTGTATGATTAAGAGATTCTGATGCAAGGTGAAGACTGCTGAAATTGCTGATTGTAAGATTTTGAGTTAAGATAGAGATTTTTGGGACTGTAACTCAAAATCCTAATAAGATTTGAAGAATTTTTTTTTACTATTTTGTGTGTGAGAAATATTCCTTAGTTGTATAAAAGAATATTTTCTTTATGGGTAAAATTCCTATTTTAATATTATTCATATTTAGTTGAGCATCCTTATTGAATTTAGATTGTAGTAGGTAACATTATAAATCAGAGTAATATAGGAGAAGTTATTTGGTTTTTGTTGAAGAAGAGGAAGTTTTGCCCAAGTGAAAGGCACATTTACCTAAAGATGTATGAGTGAGAATATTATAAGAGGATTTACAATTTTTCCGTTAAAAAATTGCACTTTGATGATAGTGGATTCTTTTTTTGAGGAGTCATGCATGTAGATTTGTTGAGATCGAACCACATTAAATTTATTTGTGTTGTATTTTTCTTTTCCCTTTTCTTACTGTTGCACTTATAACTTTGTTTTTTACCTAACAATTTTGGCTTTTAGTTTTGCAAATTTAGCTAAATTGATAAAAAAAATATCATAAAGCAACTGATTGGCTAGCTAAAATTGATTATATCGAACTCTACACTATAATTAGCTGGTAAAATATTCCAAAAGGATCGAAAGAATGTTTATGGAGTCAAGATTTTATAGTTTTCAAAAAATGCCACTTCTTTACCTAACCCACCTCATACCAAACAATATCTAGAAGAGAATTTACAAAATCAAATAATCAAATTTTTGTATAATTTATCACCATTTCTGTTAAAATAAATCCTCAAAAGATTGTAATTTTGGACAATTAAAGAGTTACTTTTGGCTTTCGATTTTACAAATCTAATTGGATTAGTAGAAAATACAATAAAGTAATGGAATGGTTAGCTAAAAATTTAATCGAATTTTTCTCTATAATTGGGTTGTAAATCTGTCAAATGACCTAGAACAGTTTTTGGTTTTTAGTTATCATTAATGAATTTCTCAAGTTGGTTTTTAGTCTATTGTTTGGATATTCAAATTATTAATTTTGGCTTTTAGTTTTTCAAATTTAGCAAGATTGACTAAAAAAATATCATAAAGCAGCTGATTGGTTTGCTAAAACTACTTTTTACTGAACTCTACATTATAATTGCTTTGTAAAATATCCCAAAAGAATTAGAAGAGTATTTATAAAATCAAGATTTTACACTTTTTGAAAAATGCTACTTCCTTACCTAACCTACATCATATCAAATAATATCTACAAAAGTATTTATGAAATCATATAATCAAAATTTTGTTTAATCTGTCACCATTTTAGTTGAAAAAAAATCCTCAAAAGATTATTGTTTTGGATAATTAAAGAGTTAATTTTGACTTTTGATTTTATAAATTTAGCCGGATAAGTAGAAAATATAATAAAACAATGGATTAGTTAGCTAAAGTTGCCTTTAATCAAACTTTACTATATAATTGGCTTGTAAATCGTCCAAAAGGATTACAACAGTTATTGTTTTAAGTTATTATTAGTAAATTTCTCAATTTGTTTTTTTTATAACTATATATTCTTTTGTAAAATATGAGGGGAAAAACAACTTGTGAAAGACACAAGTTGATGAAAAAATCCCTCCTTAAAACTAAGCAAATTGACTTGAACAAGCCTTAAGTCGTGGCTATAAAAGATCACAAAGTGATAAGACTCCTATTGTTCTAAAATCTAATGCCTATAGAAGACAAGAACAAAACTGAAACA
>CAOJBK011330973.1:0-12947 GCA_948294925.1 Codiaeum variegatum | reverse complement strand
TTTATGGTATTTTGACATCTATTTTGTCAATTCAAGTTCTTCCAGAGGCTTATGATTATTAGTATAATCTATTGGTTTGAACTCTTTATAGCTTATCTACCACTTTGAGGGCTTTGTATATTACTGAGAGCAGGAGAGAGCTATGCATAGTCAGGAGGCACGCAGGCATCATAGAGCTGGTAGCAGTAAAGCCCCAATTGATGATGACGATGATGCTTAGCTTATGTATGTTTATGTATTTGTTGTTGTTATGGCCTCACCGTAGATCTCTTTGTTTGTTTGAAAACTTATTTGTCATAATTAATTATGTTTGTTTTGAAAAATTTTCTTAAAATTTTCCTTTTTGAGTGCGATTTTTCAAAAAAATAACTTCGAAAATTATTGTTTCGGATGAGATTCATGAAAAATGAGAATCAAATAGAACAAGGCTAGGCACTACGAAGGACTAGAGTAGTACAAGGATTGGAGCATACGCTAGGAGCCATGCGTGCGCAGCAGAGGCTTTACTGCATGCGCGTGGGTCCTTTCGCATGCTCTTAGCCTTCTGAATCCCGTTTTCCTTAGTTTTCATTCGATTATATATATTTGGCCATATGAAAATTACTTTCAGTTAGATAAGATCAAAATTTATCCTTTCTTTTAAAGAAAATATTATTTATTTCTGTTATTTCTCCCTCAGATGGAGCCATATTTTAGTCATATGATGCATGGTTGGTGTAAAAACCAAAGCAATGTGGAGCAGATCAACCTCGAGAAGTAAGGTATGAGTGCTTTGCCGCCACTTAGGGGTGTTAAAATTGACTGTGAATTTTTAAATGCCTGTGCTAGGTTCTAGATCTTGTAGATCATGTTTTTAGGTTTGGTGCTAGTATAGACAAAATGTGTCTGACTTTTGAATAATTCTCTATTTTGTTAGGTTCAAACCCTGAGGATGAACTGGCTGTTCTAGTTAAGAAGATTGGATATTTTAACTCTCTTAAAAACCTTTTAGATTTGAGTACTAAGGAGGCTCTAGTATGATGATGAATGATTTAGTGGAACTGTCTGTTGTGGTCATGATGTTTTTTAAAGAAAAAGATTCAAATGATCTGATTTGGATAGCCAAAAGGCTAAAAGCATATGCGTTCTGTTTAATGGCTAGATATGTTTTTGTAGGCCCAGTTGGATAGGGTGATGCGAGAGTGGCTGAGCTGATACCCTTGATGGGTATGGGAAAATCAATTGCTAATATGATTTTAGTTGAGAAATTACTGAACCTTGATCATCATTGAAGTTTGAAAGAGCCTTGGACCATTAGCCCCATTCTGCTTTAGGTACTTAGATCCTTTACTGTTGTTTCTGCTTTAATACTTATAGGACAATTCTAACCTTATACTTCCTTTCATATTTAACTGAGGAACCATCTCGAGATCATTACTAGTCTTGAGAGAAGAGACTATTCTGCATTTTGGTATCATAATAGGAAGATTGTCATCCATTTTGACACTGAGAAGGACTGGATTAACTGGTTGATGGAGTTGAATTCTTCAAATTTTCTTTGAAGACCTGAGTGGTAGGATCAAACACTTTATAACAAGGAGTTGGGGATTTAAATATGTGTATTTGCTTGGTTTCAAGTTGAAGACATGGTACCAGGGCACCAAAGTCCTATGACATATGGGTCATGATCAGAGCGTGCCCTCAGATGGTGCTTTTTTAAGGATTCTGTGGTGAATGCTAGAGTGGCTAAAGTAGTAACTAAAGGATGGGTTTGAGATTTGAGGTTGCTAGTCCCAGGCAATGATTATGGAAAACTTTCAGAGTACTTAGACTGGTGGATTAAGACATGCTAGCAAAGAAAGAAGCTGAGGTGTTATGCCCCTCTGGTTGAGATTGAGAATTGGATCTATGTTAGGCTAGGCTTTTTGGGAAATAGGGCTAGGTTAGACTAGGCCTTTTGATTGTTTAGATTTTGTCTCAAATGCTTTCTTTTAAGATTTGTTTGGATGTTCCAAAAGATGAATAAAACCTTAATAAAATGCATTTTATTTTTACTTAGCTCTTACTTTTACTTAAACTTCCCTTTTGGGATTTCAGCTTAGCGAGCTACCTTAAATGTTGCCAAGATTGCCTTTCGATTTTCAATCTAGCAGGCTTTACCCTAAATTTTTCCTAAGCCGCCTTTTCGGTTTTTCAACTTAGCAGGTTTCAATCTGTTTTATGATATTTTACTTTCTTTTGCTTTTGCATGCATGTTAAATAGCCCAAAATGATAAGTGACAATGCAAAATGTCGAAACATGTAAATTTTATTAAATGTTTTGTATTGAACCTATAAGAGCTGCCTATGTATCTTCTTACAATAGATTTTGACAATTAAGAACATTATAATTTTTAGAGAATCATGTCCTCATAGTTCTTATTACAGTAATGTGATGCCAGGTGCATGCTTATGTGTTCTGGGTGTATTTTTCATTATTTTCCCTTTATATTTAAGTTGATTTTTATCCAAAAATTACATTTAATTGGTTTGTTGAGTGATTTTTAGCAACATTTAAGAATCTATACTTAAATAGAGTTTTCAGGACTAAAGACGAGGTTCCTGAACGAGCAAGAATCGAAAGAGCAATTTTTAGAGGTTCCAAGGCTTAGGAAATCCGTATGGGGTTGTACGTGCATGGGCAAAAAGGATATATAAGTGAAGCTAGGTCATATGCCTTACTGGATAGAAAAATATTATCTGTACGGGGTCGTACCAAATGCATTCTTGCCGTTCGTCTCACTGGATCAAATTAAAGAGTTTTACGGGCCCATACAAACATGTTTAGGCCACACGAACACTATTTATCTGATGGTATAAATAATCGAGTTTTACTTTATTTTTGGCATCAAATCCATACTAATAAGGATATTTAGAGATAGATGCTCTAGTTTTTAGGGTTTTGACTTATTCTTCTTTAGATTTCATCAAAACTTTCATAGATTTACTTAGTTTTTCATTAGGAAGATTAGAGCTGAAATTCTTCAAGGATATTGAGAATTTTTGCAACTTCTTCAAGGTTTATTTTCTTAACTTTTTTACTTTAATTCTTCATTGGGTTATCTTTGTATTAAGAGATTAAACACGTTTTCCATGACATTTAATGATAATTTGTTGAGTTTTATCCCAATTATGAGCTAAATTTTCCATTATCTAGGGATTTGCATGAAGTACTCATGGTATGAATATATTGATTGGATCTTTTGATTATGCCATACTTTTGCTTGATTGAATTGATTATAAACTATTACTTGATCACTAATTAGTTTGATTAAGGGTTTGGGTGATGGAGCAAGAGCAAAAATCTGAACATGGAACTCATTCAATTAGGATTCTAAAACAAATTAGAAATATAATTTTTAGGATTAAATTCAATAATTGATGCATGTTTTCACCAGATTACTTCTATGAATGCGATTGTTAATAGAATAAGATTTAGAGAATGATTGTATCGAAAATTGGATCGTTTGGCATAATTGATTGACCCGATTGTGAAAAGTTCATAGACGATTGACTATGGATTATTAGATCTCTAGATTCTTTTATATAATTACATATCAACATATTTACTTTGTTTTCCTTTAGTTTAATTTCTTATTTACTTTTCAACATCCAAATTTCTTTTCCTTTTACTTGTAATTTTTGAAACAAATTAGTAACCAAATGTGAGTTCCTTGATAGATACAACCTTGGGTTCTCATTTTATACTATGATAGCCTGTATAATTAGGGTCACTTTCGATTAGTATTTTTTTGGGGCGAACGAGTTTTTGGCACCATTGTCGGGGAACTTACTAGGCTTTATTTGTTTGTTTCTTTTTTAATAGTTTTATTTTAGTTTGTTGCTTTTACTTTTATTTTGCTTTTCCAAAATTTATGAATGGAAGAAGGTATCTTGAAGGAGATATTCTTCATTTGGTAGATAACGTGCATAGGATTGGAGTGGAAAATAGAAGGTAAGATAACACGAATGACCTAGAAGCCTTTGATAATTTCCTGAAGATCAAAAGGGAGAAGAGATTATAGATCCGATAAACCAAGGCCATATGGAGCACATAGTTGTTGACCCTTCTAGAATCATGAGGGATCAAAGAAAGTTAATGAAGGAGTTTTCCAAGCAGGTGATTGGCACAACAATCTCTTGCATTCATTTAGGCACAAGTTCTAGACATTATGGGCTAAAGATAATACACTATAACATGTTGTCGTCATTTTACTAAGTGGCTAACAAGGATCCCCTCAACTTCATACGAGATTTTTACTCCATCATTCAAACCATTCCTCTACAGGGTCTGATGGAAGATGAGCTGAAGATTAGGTGTTTTTCTTACAACCTCAAGGATAACACTCCCTCCTGATTCCCTCACAACTTTGGAGGAAGTCTACACTAAGTTCATGGGAAAGTTCCATTCTTACCAAAAGACGGCTGATCTTCGCACTAAGATTGCAACATTTGCACAGATGGAGGGGAGCCCTTCTATAAGGGATGGGAAATATTCAAGATGTTACAAGCCCAGTGTTCATACCATCACTTCCCACTTGAGTTACTCAATCAAGTCTTTTATGATGGACTCAACTATCAGAGCCAAAGGATAGTGGACAATGCAAATGGAGGGACCATGAATGAGATTACTACTGAGGATGCATTCCAATTGTATGAGATGCTCAGGACTAACTCTCAACAAAAGAGTGTGAGGGGAAGGCAAGTAATTGTGCAAGATGATTCTCGGAATAAGGATGTGGCTATGCTAATATCTGAGCTTACTCGCCAAGTTCAGTTGTTGACAAGAAAGGGTAACACACTGGTTCAAGGTCAAAAGGTGTGTGGGGTATGAGGCATTTATGGCCATGGTGAGAATGTATGTCCTTCCAGCTATGATACTGTTTAGGGTGAACTCAAGGAAGCTTAGGTTCTTGATGGTTTCCAACCTAGGGAAAGGAATGGCCCTTTCTTAAATACATATAATTTAGGTTGGAGGAACCAACCTAATTTTGGGTAGAGGAACAATACTCAACAACCCCAATAACAATAACCACAATTTCAAGTGATGCAAAGGCATCCTTATCAAGGGGACTCATCCGGTTCCCAATAGCAATAAAGGAATTCATGTTTGGAAAAGAGCTTTAATAAGTTCATTCAAGTTTGCACCCAAACTCAAGGGGATAACAATCGATGGTTTGATTCTTTGGAGGCTTCGATAAGAAAGGTAAAGACCCAAGTGTCAAACTATAACTCAATTGCAGACTAAGCAGTAAGGAAAGCTTTTAAGTTAGCCGAATCAAGCTAAGGCCATCACGATCCTTATAAGTGGTAAGACTTTTAATAATGTTATTGGTACTAACATTTGTGGTGCGGATGATGAAGATGAGCATGGCAAGGAGGATGTTAACAAGGAGCATATTGAGATTCTCAAGGACCAAGAAAAGGTGAAGGAGACTTCATCTCCTTCAGAGCTTCATAAGGTGGCGGACCCATACTGACTGCTAATTCCATTTTTGGAAAGGTTCAAGGGTGGTAAGAACGACAAGAAATTTGAAGAGCTTTTTAAAATGCTCTTTAAGGTAAGTATAAATCTTTATTTACTCGATATAATTCATAATATTCCAGTCTATGCAAAATTTTTCAAAGAATTGAACTTTAAAAAGCATAGGCTAGAATTAGAGGAAAAAGTTATGGTTTTGGAGGTAGCTAATGCATTGCTTCAGCATAAAGTTACCTCTAAAATCTAAAGATCCTAAAAGGTTTGTGATTGACATTAGTATGGGAAATGGAGAATAGGCTAGAAGCATGCTTGATTTAGGTGTTAGGATTGATTTGATGCCTTATGCATTATTTCTCCAAATGAATTTAGGTGAAATGAAATCCACTAAAATGTGTTTCCAATTAGCTGATAGGTCTTTGAAATTCCTTAGAGGAATCATTGAGGATGTGCTAGTACAAGTTAGAGGTTTAATTATGCCTGTTGACTTTGTAGTGCTTGAGATGGGGAATGGGTTAGTAAATAGGTCTGAATTGAATATTTTGTTGGATAGACCATTTATGGTAACCACTAACACTTTGATAAATGTTAAAAATGGGAAGTTGACTATGTTCGTTTTGGGACAAATAGTTGAATTTTCCATTTTTAACAATCTCACATACTATAGTACTAAACTTGTTGAAAACACACTTATTGAGGATTGTTGTTTTATTGATTGCATTTATTCTACTATGCATGATGTTTTTATGCAAGATGTGTTTGATAATAAGCTTGAATATCACTTACACTTGAGGATAGAACTAACATTTTAGTTCCTGAAATTGAAAGTTATTTAGAAAATTTGAGTGAGGGGGATTTTAGTTAAGAAGAGTGAAAAAGAGACTTCAGAGCTTCCTTTAATCCAAAATGTGGAGAAGGAACTTTCTCAAAATTTAGAGCTTAAAGAGCTCCTAAAGCATCTAAAATATGTATTTCTTGGTGAGGGAGAGACTTTTCCTATGATTAAATTCTTCCAAATTAAGTGGGGAAGAAGAAAAGAGAGTAGTATTTGAGCTTAAAAAGGCTCAAACAGGCTATTGGTTGGGGATTGAGTGACATTAAAGGTATGAGCCCTTCTACATACATGCATAGAATTATTTTAGAAGAAGGTGCTAAGCTTAAGAGGGATATGCAAAGGAGGTTGAACCCAACCATGAGAGAGATAGTTAAGAAAGAGGTCCTTAAGTTGTTGAATGAGGGGGTCATTTACCCCGTTGCTGACAGTAAGTGAGTTAGTCCTTTTCACATGGTTCTCAAGAAAATGGGAATCACAATTTTCAAGAATGACAAAAATGAGTTGGTCCCCCACAAGGACAGTAACAGGGTAGCGTATGTACATAAACTATAGAAAATTCAATAACGCCACCAAAAAGAATCACTTTCCTTTTTCGTTCATTGATTAGATGTTAGATAAGTTAGCTGGACCTACATATTATTATTTACTTGATGGTCTTTCAGGTTATTATCAAGTGGCCATTACACTAGAGGAACATTACATGTCCCTTTGGGACATTTGCTTTCAGGCGGATGCCGTTTGGCTCATGCAATCTTCATCGACCTTTCAGAGGTGCATGATGTCAGTCTTTTCTGACATGATCGATGATTTCATTGAGGTATTTATGGATGAATTTTTTGTCATTGAAAATTCTTTTAATGATTGCCTTATTAAATTAATTAATGTGCTTGAAAGATGCATTGAGTGTAATCTAACCCTTAGTTGTGAGAAAAGTCATTTCATAGTTGATCATGGTATTGTTTTGGATCACATAGTGTCTAGTAAGGGTATAGAGGTTGATAAGGCCAAAATTGACCTCATTGCAAACTTGGATCCTCCCACTTTAGTGAAGGGGGTGAAAAGTTTTTTAGGCCATGTTGGTTTTTATAGGAGATTCTTTAAAGATTTCTCCAAAATTAGCCAACCACTGTGCATGCTATTAGGGAAAGATGTTCCTTTTGAATTTGATAATAAATGCATGGAGGCCTTCCATACCCTTAAGGAAAAACTTACCACTACTTCAATTATTGTTGCCCCCGATTGGTCTTTACCATTTGAATTGATGTGTGATACATCTAATTATGCATTTGGGGTTATTTTGGGCCAAAGAGTTGACAAGTCTTTAAGAGTCATATATTATGCTAGTTTGATCTTTACTGGCCCTCAGTTGAATTCCCCAACAACTGAAAAAAAAATGCTTGTTGTTGTTTTTGCATTAGATAAGTTTATGGTATATTTAGTTGGCTTTAAGGTCATAGTGCATACTGATCATTCTGCCCTTAAGTATTTTTTGACTAAACAACATGCTAAAGCATGTCTTATCCAGTGGGTGATACACTTGCAAGAATTTGATTGTGAAATTCGTGATAAAAAGTATAGTGAGAATGTAGTTATTGATCACTTGTCTAGGCTACCTTTAACATCTAAAAATGATCTTGCACTAAGTAACACTACCAAGGATTTAGAATCATTTCCTGATGAATAATTATTTACAGTATCACAAACCCCATGATTTGTTGATATTGCTAATTATCTTACATGTGGTATTTTATGGTCTGACTTATCGTTTCAAGAAAAGAAACAATTATTTCATGTTTGCAAATATTATTTTTCGGATGAGACTTATTTGTTCAGGATTTCCAAAGATGAAATCATCCATAGGTGTGTTCCAGAGGAGGAGCAGGTAAGTGTTTTCCAATTTTTCCATGATCTTCATTGTGGTGGACACTTTGGAGGTAAGAAAACGGCTGAAAAAGTCCTCCAAAGTGGATTGTAATTACTTACTTTTTTCAAAGATGCACATGCTTATTACAAGCAATGTGATCCATGCCAAAGAGTAGGCAACATTGGTAAGAGGAATGAGATGCCCTTAAATAATTTTATTGTTGTTGAAATTTTTTACGTTTGGGGCATCGATTTCATGAGACCGTTTCCCATTTCTTATGGATTTCAGTACGTTTGAGTTGGTGTTGATTATGTTTCCAAATGGGTGGAAGCAATTCCTATTCGTACTAACAATGCTAATGTTGTGGTGAATTTTATGAAAGACTTTATCCTTAGCAGGTATGACACACCATGAGTTATCATTAGTGATGGGGGAGCCACTTTTACAATAAGCCTTTTGAGAAACTAAAACAAAAACATGGTGTCAAGCATAAAGTGGCTACTACAATAAGGATTAGAGGTATCACCTTAACGAGGAACTATAGGCATAAAGGAGGATGTTCAAAACTCCTATTGGCATGAGTCCATTTAGTTTGGTACTAGACTACTACCCACTCGTTGCAACAGATATTTGAGAATCTTTTAAAGTTTTATGCATAATCATTTTAAAAAGGAATAACCTTCTCATCTACCATAAACTTTTGGTCAACTTTCAGTTCTACTCAATTCTTTTTTAACTTTCAAAGTAGGTAACCAACTTTTGGACCACTTTCAAATCTACCCAATAAGACACGTGACACAGGATAAAACACGCAACATTCCCCCTAAGTAAGCTTCAACATGTGTCACGTGTCTTGTTGGGTAGATTTGAAAGTGGTCGAAAAGTTGGCTACCTACTTTGAAAGTTAAAAAAGAACTGGGTAGAATTGAAAGTTGACCAAAAGTTGGTCATAGATGAGATAATTATTCCTTTTAAAAAATATTTAATAACTAAAAGTTAAATTTTAATTATAAATTTTTATTTTATCTAACCATTATTTTCATATAGTAAAAAAAGTTAGATAAGACACTTGTAAATTAAAAATCTCAATAAAATCAACATAGTGAAAAATATTTTTCACAAATTTAATATGAATTATTAAAAATTACTAACACATTATTTGTAAATATTTGTAACTTTGTATTTCTCATAGCTGAGCTTTTCTCTATAAATAAATATATTCATTTAGATTCTATATGAAATATAATGACCATTAATATATTATTGATCATAAAAAAAAACTATTAAAATTTATAGATTATTATCTACTTTTATTTAATCCATATTTTCTCCAATATATATTTTATAAAGAGTATATAGTATGACTTAACTAAATTTTTTTAAAGAATGCAAATTTAAAAGGTAATAGGATTATATAAATAAATTATATCAAATTTACTCACAGTGAACTATAAAAAAATTCTAGTTAGAAGTAAAAATTATTCAGACAGGGGTAGATTCACAAAGTTTCAAATGAATCATGGTCTTTTGAAACTCTAATATTTTAAGAATATTATACAAAATTTTCAAAAATTTAATGTTTGACCCTCTAAAATTTTATTTTATTTTTATATTTACACATTATATATTCATGTTTAGCCAATGTATAGTAAATTCAAAACGAAAAATATAGTGAGAAACAAAAATTAACCAAAAAAAAAGAAAAATACAAAATAACCTCCATCAAAATAATAAAAAATTCTTATAAATCCATAAAAATAATGATAAATTAAAAAAATTAAAGATACAAATTAACAAAAAAAATCAAAGATACGAAATAATAATAATAATAATAATAATAATAATAATAATAATAATAATAATAATAATAAGTTATAGGAATTGAGAAAAAGAGAAACAAAAGAAGATAAATTAAGAAATGCATAAATAAATTAGATATTTTATATGATTAATTATTTATTACTTTTTTTTTAAATTTATTTTGATTCATTTTAAATGTTTAGTTTGATTTATTTTCATTTTTAACTTGATTAGATTCATTCAATAATTAATGTGATAAATTTCATATTTAAATATATTTTTTTTTTCAAAATTTTATATTTTTATTTATTTAAAAAAATTAAATGTTTAGTTTGATTTATTTTCATTTTTAACTTGATTTGATTTATTTCATAATTAATGTGATAAATTTCTTCTTTAAATATATATTTTAAAATTTTATATTTTTAAGTACTTAAAAAAATTTTAAATTTTGACTGATTGACATGTGACAGTTTCTTGTGTCAGTGTCAACTGATTTAGTATATAGTATAAAAATTATATCAAATCTACTCACAATTAATCCTAAAAAAATATACTTAGAAGTAAAAACAATTTAGACGGGGGGCAAACTCACGAAGTTTCAAGTGGGTCATGTCCAGTTGAAATTCCAAAATTTTTATAATATTATATAAAATTTTCAAAAATTTAATGTTTGACCCTTTAAAATTTTAATTTTTTTTCAATATTTATATATTACATATTCATGTTTAGCCAAGGTATAGTGAATTTAAAACGAAAAATATAGTGAGAAACAAAATTAACCAAAAAAAATATAAAATAATTTCCATCAAAATAATAAAAAATTCTTATAAATCCATAAAAAATAATGATTAATTAAAAAAAATTAAAGATTCAAAATAATAATAATAATAATAATTCTTACAAAGTATGATAAAAAATAAGTTATAAGAATTGAGCAAAAGAGAAACAAAAGAAAATGAATTAAGAAATGCAGAAATAAATTAGATATTTAATATGATTAATTATATATTATATTTTTTTATTTATTTTGATTCATTTTAAATATTTAGTTCGATTTATTTTCATTTTAACTTGATTTGATTCATTTTATAATTAATGTGATAAATTTCATATTTAAATATATATTTTTTAAAATTTTATATTTCTATTTATTTTTTTTAAAAAATAAATGTTTAGTTTGATTTATTTTCATTTTTAACTTTATTTAATTTATTCTATAATTAATGTGATAAATTTCTTATTTAAATATATATTTTTAAATTTTATATTTTTATTTACTTAAAAAAATTTAAAATTTGACAGATTGACACGTGACAGCTTATAGTCTGGTATCAAATGATTTAGTATATAGTATAAATTTAGCAAAGCGCTCCATTTACCGGTTGAATTGGAACACAAAGCTTATTGGGCAATCAATGCCTTAAATTTGGATATGGACAAGGCCAAAGGGAAGATGATGTTGTAACTCTCGGAGTTGGATGAGCTTTGGAATGGGTGTATGAGAGTTCAAGGGTCTACAAGAAAAAGACTTAAGTTATCCATGATAGAAAGATTGTTCAAAAGGATTTCAAATTAGGTATGAAAGTCTTACTCTTTAACTTATGTGTTAAATTATTTCGTGGAAAACATAAGTCACGTTGGAGTGATCCGTTTTAAATAACTCATGTCTTTTCTTCAGGAGCAGTTAAGACAAATAAAAAATTTAAAGTGAATGGACATATGGTTAAGTAATATTATTATAAATTGGAAGAGTTCAAGGAGATTTAAAGCATTTTACTTCAAGATCTTAGAAGTTCTTTCACAACGTCTAATTAAGACGACGTTAAAAAAGCGATGAGTGGGAGATAACCCATCTTTTAATTTATTTTTTTATGTTAGTTTTCTTTTATTCTTATGTTTTTTTATCTTTTGATTATGAGATAATGCATGTTTTGTATGTGATTTTGTAGGTTTTAGAGAACGAAAAGTGTTAGAATGTTTTGCGAAAATCTTGGATAAGTTTGTTTTTGTTGTGCGACCTGTGCATATCTATTTGGTTAGTCTAGAGATATGTACGGGTCAATTAGGGACGTATGTACCCATACAAAATGGCCCAAAGCCATATGAATTACTGTTCTAAGAAAACCATTTTGTATTGGAAAACTTCAGATGTACAGGCTTGTACCGAAAGGCTTACAGCCCCTACGCCTTGTTTTTTCAAGTTTCAAAATTTTTTATGACTGTACGATTTATCATCATGCGTTTGGTTTAGCATTATGCCTGTACGCCCTTCTATTTTGAATTTACATTTTTGTACAGCCAGAAGTGGTATGTACAGGGCTGTACACATCCATTTGGCCCGTACATACCTCACTTAATCGTGCATATTTAGGTAATTTTAAACATATCCTTCACGCCGTAGAACACCTCGCAGAGACATCCTAACACTTTCCCAACCCTAAAATTTTCATCTCTTAATCCCTCTTTTGATCTTTGGATTGAGCTTCATCAACATCAAACACACATATTCACATCAAATTTCTACTATATCAAGAAAGTTTTCCATTTTCTTTATTTTACAATCCCATTGTTTGGATTTTGAACGATTTGGTTTGGGAGATGGATATAATTGGATAATATTGATTAGTTGCTTTTGTTGCTTGATCGATTATTGTGGAATGTTGGATAATTGAATTTCTTGCAAACCTATGTTTAAATTTTGTGCACATCAAGTGTTCGATAAAATGCCCCAATGAATGTTTTTGCACAAATTGAGTGTTTAATACATTGTTTGGCATTTAAATGTTATTTTTCAAGGAATTGGGCACTCACACTTGATGTTTGATATTGGTTAGAACATTTTATTAATTGTTTAGATATCATGTTGTTGTACTAACCTTTGATTGTATTGGGCATTGGGTTTGCTTGTGGTGTTTGTTTTATTTGTTTTATAGGTTCGAAAGGGTAAA
>CAOJBK011330967.1:0-11541 GCA_948294925.1 Codiaeum variegatum | reverse complement strand
ACTACCCAGGCGAGATCTGCTGCCCCTCTGGCTAAAATTGCCATCCTACAAGTACTCTAATCTTAGTTTCAATTCCCATTTCGTTACTAGCCAGCCTCCCAAATGTGCCGGGGCGACACGCTGGGTGACGTCCTCATGAGTAGTCAGAAAAGCAATCACACTACCCAGGCGAGATCTGCTGCCCCTCTGGCTAAAATTGCCATCCTACAAGTACTCTAATCTTAGTTTCAATTCCCATTTCGTTACTAACTCTATTTTATTTTTTAGCATAAAAATAAAATGCGAGTGAAAATAAATATTCATGCCGTAAAAAAAATATAATAATAAAAGAGAAGTACAAATTACATACCATAGGGAATACAAACTAGTTCACATGTGTCAGATGATTCTCCAACAAATTCGGATTTACGGGAGTGTGTGGCTGTGGTCTATCCATCATCAAATGATCTGTAGTGTCCTACTCTGGCAACGGTACTGCAATAGATGGCTCTTAGGAAATGGAAATGGAGGCCCCTCCTAATTTAGGTTAGAAAAGTTTATATTTATACCCTAAATTTAGGATTAGAAAAGAAAGGGATAGTGGTAATCTTTCTTGATTTTTCTTGAAAGGATACTAAGGTAATTTTAAAATTTTCCTTGGAGGTAAGTATTTTTAGGATAACAATAAATGAGATATTTTTATGGAAGAATCTAGATATTTTAATGAAAAATTCTAAATTCTCAATTGGACTTAGATCTCAAATTTAGGTTAATTGAGTTTTGGGTTAGGTTGTTAGAAATTTAGCTTGTTTTAGGGTAATTGGGCTTAGGGTTTCGGTTCAATCAACTTAAAATTAAAATTAAGATTAATTAAAATTAAATTTTTATTTTTAAACCTTTTTTCTTTTCCTTTTAAAAAATGTAATTGAAATTAAAATTAAAGTTAAAGTTGAATTTAAAAAAAAAATAGATAAAATTAATAAAATCATTGAAAATTACTAAAATTTGAAGAAATAACCAATTTATCAAAAAAATTTGAAAAATTAAAAAAATTGCTGATCAATATACAATATTAACAAATGATTTAATATACCAAATGGATGGGTAGGTTGGTTATAATAAAAAACAATTGTGTTATATTTGTATAACTATGGAGTCAACATTATTAATAATCATATAAACAAATAAAAGTAATTCATCTTAAAGTTACAAGACACAATGTAAAGTATTATTGATTTTGACTTTCCGTTGATAATACAATATTGATTGCGTTGGTAAAATAATTACCATTTCTTAAGATCGAGAACTTGCTATATAATCATGGATATTATAGTCTTATATTATTTCGAGATTGATCACTAACATATATAAGAGTAGTGACATTGTAGTTCCTAAGAAACGCCTACAACAAAACAACTTCAAGATCAACGGTTTTAGTTTCTCAATGACGTCCATTTCACTTAAGCATGAAAGTCTCAAATAAAGTAATGTGAACCCTCATTTTTTGCACCATTGCATCCGACCTATTAATATGAGCCTAACGGATCTGAGGGGGCTCAAATCAGAATTCAAATGAATCCAAAAAATCTAAAAAATTGAATCGAATCGGATCGATCCGGACTCAGAGAAATCAGGCCCATAAAATTAGGCCCAAACGCATGCGTTCTTGGCCCAACACATGCGTTTACAGGCTTAAGCATGCGTTAGGAGCCTCACGTATGCGTTAAGCTCAAAACGCATGCGTTTTGCCTGGAACACACGTGTTTTGGCCCCTTTAAGGTTTTCTAGCATGAATCCCTATAAAATCGACTTTTTAGAACATTTTTGGGTTCCAGACTTTTTTACTTCAATTATTCCGATTTTCAGAGCCTTTAAACATTTTATCTAAGCCTTTAAACACTCCAAAACAAATTAAAAACACTATAATTTCAGTTTAAGATTTTAGTTCTATACTATAATCATCTCAGTTTCAGACAATTCAAATGATCAGTCTAGTCCATTTCAGTTCAGACACACAAACTCTAGGACTCTCCAAACACAATAGAGATCTGTTCAGGATTTCTCAAGGCTTCCGATGTGACAATTCCTAAATGGCGCAAACAAAAGGTAGAATTAGTATATTATATTCTGTTTCTCTTAATTACTGATTGTTTTAAGCTCTTTAACACTAATTTAACTTAAGGCATATTTTTCAGAACTTATTTTTTAAAGTCCTTTAAACTTAATTAAGGCATATTTTTAAAAAATTAGTTTTCACAAATTAAAATCGATCAAATCCTAAAATGAACTTAAGTAATCACAATCACAAATTGTTTTTCATTAATCAAAGATCAGAATTGATTAATACCCTAATGGTTAACGGTGTGAGATTTGATTTTCATTCAAACGGAAAATGCCTTCTGGTCGTTATTATAAACTTTTGAGGAATAACAAAAACCTAGAACAATTATTACTAAAAAAGTTTATTTCATTTTCGATTTTGCGAATGCTGGCCTCGAAGAAGGCATTCCGTCATTTGACTTGGTTTAAGCGTCTCTCTAGAAAAGGGCTCAAGTAAGAACTTGCATTTACAGTAATCGAATCATACGCTAACCGTAAAATCTAGCAATTCTTTGTATTTGTTTTCAAGTATTGATATAATTGCTTCATTCATGTTATGTTTGGATTTTGAGTCTAGGACTTGGCATTTGCACATATTCACTGTATTTGTTTAGAAGATTCATGTGATGAGGTTGTTCCTTGATGAATTTTCTTGTTTGTTTTTGATGCAGTGAATCACAAGAGGCTATGGTATGGAGTGGACGAAAAAGAAGTGTGTATGAGGGTGGCTATGCTAACTCTATGAAAATTGATTGGAACTTGTCAAAACTTCACATTTCCACAGGGGGATTTGAACATAAGGTGAACACTGCTCCTAATTTTGATTTTTAATCTATGAACCAAGTTCTCTTTGATGAATTTGTGATTTATTGTGCAGCTTTTAAGAAGCATTCCAGAATATGTGAAGATAGTAGAAGTAGGTCCCAGAGATGGATTACAAAATGAGAAAGATATTGTACCTACTGCTGTAAAGGTTGAGTTGATTGAAATGCTACTTTCTTCTGGGTTGCCTGTTATTGAGGCCACAAGTTTTGTTTCGCCCAAATGGGTGCCACAGGTAAACATGTTTTTCTCGTTTTTCTAGTTGATTTGATCAATTCTCATGCAATCTTGTTATGTTAAATGTACTATGATGTAATGTTTATTTTTCTTCTCTTGTACAAAAACTTGTTTCAGTTAAATTTGTTTGAGATCTATTATGATTTCTTTTTCACTATTTCTAAATTTTGATTTTGTACACTTATTGCTTGTTCATATTTTGAATTTGAGAAATATAGATATTAGTTTATTTTCACTTTTTTTTTCATCCAAATTCATTGTTTTCATTCTTGTTTTTCTAAATTCTTCTATTACAAGGTCAATGTAACTTCTGCTTACAAACACTAAGTTCTCTTATTATTTATGATTTTTTTTGAAGAATTTTGATTAAGAACTTCCTTTGTTAGGATCACTATATGTTGGAGTTGCTGGATTTTCCTGATTTTAAGGTGATATGTTATAATAATCAAATGGTAGTTGAAAAGGAATACAAGTCCTAGTTTCAAGGCAATTGAGCAGGTGTAGTAGTTATTGACATGCGATAAACTTATATATATTTGTGTGTGTGTGTGTGTAACGAGCTGTAAAGAGATTTTTTGGAAAATTTAGTGTTAAAAGTTCTAAGTATTTGGTTTTGGAATTTGAAGTAATTTTTTTTTCTGCTTTCTATTGAGGAACTAGGATCTCTAAATTAGGATCCTTATAACTACATTTTACAATTTTTTCCTAATTACAATAGTTTCCTTAATACAACTTTTACAATCTTTTAACATTCTCTCTCAAACTGGGACAGATGTTAATCCTGCTTAGCTTGTTATTCTAATCTCCAGTTGTTCTCTAGTCGTCACATGTCCATGGAATCAAACCATGTTGTATTCTTTCTCGAACGAAATGACAATCAACTTCAATGTGCTTAGTTTGTTCATGAAACTCATGATTAGATGCAATATAAAGGGTAACTTGATTATCACACTACAATTTTGCTGGTATTAAAGTTTTAAGGTCCACTTTAGTCAAGAGTTGATATATCCACATTATTTCATATATAGATTGTGTTGTAGCTCTATATTCTAATTTTGCACTCGATTGTCGCACAACCTTTTGGCTCTTACTCTTCGATGAAATTAATTTTTTTCTAACAAACACATAATAGCTTGAAGATATTGTCCAATATGTGTCTGAGAGGCATTCTATATTACTGTCCCAGACGTGCATGCATGATACATGCTCCCTTCAAATAACACAATACGCTCTAGGATCTCTAAATTAGGAGTATATACTTATTAGGATCCGTATAATTGCTTTCAACGATTATTTCCTTACTACAATGGTTTCCTAAGTGCAATATTTACAATCCTGTTTCAAAAAATAAGAAACATAATCATTTACACAAAGATGTGGATTTTCTTGAAATTTCTAAGTGAGCTTCATATTAAAATCAGTCTTATCATTTCTAAGAGATGTGAGAATTTGGGTGATTGTCTTGTTGAGCTTGTGTGAGTTAAAAATGACGCATTTTTGTAGTCTCATTTGGTGATATGCTATATTTTCAAGAAAAAGAAAAAAAAGAAGAAAATGATGTTTTCTCTTGAGTTTTCCTACAAGTCACATATAAGGAAGAGAAGTCAGCAAGTCCATAAAGCGCCAAACTATAGTGAGAGGACTGTCATGTCCAAAATAACTGCAGAGTTGTGATCTTTAGAAGAGGGCCTTACATCTTAAAATTGCAAAATGGTCTTCTTTGAAGGGACCATCATGCCCATATACTAAAAATTCTTAAAGGAACAACAGAGCACGTCATTAAAGTGCTGAAATGTGTTGTTGCATAAAGAGCTTGCTGTTGTGTGTTGTGTTCTTGTTGCTTTTTGTGAGGAAGCAACAAGAATGAAGAGAAAATTGTTTGAAGAAGCATCTAATGGTTAGCAGGAGCTTTTTTCCTGGGAGGTCCCCAAAGAAAAAAAAATGAAATTGAACTAAAGATGTTGAAGAAATCTAGATTCTGAATGAGTTAATGTCTAGGAAAATCTTAGCAAGGAGGAGCATTGGAGTTGCTGAGATTTTTCTGAACTTAAGGGTATTTTTTGTAATAATCAAATGGTAGTTTAAATGGAATGGAAGTCCTAATTTTAAGGAAAGTCAGTAAGCGTAGTAGTTGATAGCTTGCGCTAAACTTGCTCCGATATACTGTATATGCAATATATTTGATGAATGTGATTGGAAAAAAAAATGAAAAAGGAAGAAAGAGCCGTAAAGGAGAGTTTTGTAAATGAAGAAGAAAAAGGGGAAAAAGAATATTTTGTTTTGGTGAGGTTTTTGCTCTAAGTTCTGTCTTCTGAGTTCATGTTCTGAAGCTCTCTATTATGCTTAAAGCCATGTTATTTGTTTCTTTCTCTCAATTTCTAACTCTGAGAATTATTTTCTTGGGATTTAGATAATGAATATGAGAAATTTATTTGGTGTACAAGGAATTTATGCCTGGAGTGCTTTCTGTTTCCTATGCCTACAGCATTCCAGGTTGCAATTTAGACGAACGAACAACTGATATAATCCCACTTTTTTTTCCAATTTGTTCCCCTCTTACAACACTTGCTAAACAAACGTTGATGGCATCTTTAAGCTGCTGCTTTGAATACCCTTATTTTTATCCATATCCCAGTTCAATCTCTAGCTCAACTTTAAAATCCTAAATTTATCAGTGGAAGTTTTGCCAACCAGAAATCACTAGAAGACAGAGTATTCTGCCTGTCATACATTAGAGTTGACCTGCAAATGCTCTTTTTTTACTGTTTCTATGATTGGATTACAGCTAGCAGATGGAAAGGATGTAATGGCCGCAATTAGAGATTTTGAAGGTGCTCGATTTCCAGTATTAACTCCCAATCTGAAAGTAAGCTGCTTCAGCTAGAAACCGGTGCAATCATAAATAGTCTAATACTTGCTCTAAGGATTAGCTGCTATTTTTCAATTTTTTTCTTCCAGGGTTTTGAAGCAGCTGTCGCCGCTGGAGCAAATGACGTTGCCATCTTTGCATCAGCTTCAGAATCCTTTTCAAAGTCAAATATCAATTGTAGCATTGAAGAGAGTCTGGTTCGTTATAGTGATGTTGCTAGTGCTGCCAACAAGCTTTCGATTCCTGTTCGCGGGTATAACTTTGAACTTCAACTTTATACCTTTTTTTCCTCTGGTTCAGGAAACTACAGAATATTGCATCAAACTCTATAATTAAGTTAGTTCTAGCAGAGAAGATTTTTCTAGAACCCATATTTTGCAAATTTAGAGCGGATGAGTGAAAATCAGAGGCCAGAAAATTTATGAGGTTTTCAGGTGCAATACTTAATAAAGTTCAGGGTTAAAATTGTGATGTTTATCGGATGGGTTTTGATTTATAATAACCCTCAAAGTTCATAGTGGTGGTTTTAATTATCCATTTTTCAAAAGAAGTTATAATTATTAATTATTGGGGGAGGGTCTGTGAGGCTCTTTTCATGGTAGAATTGGTAAGAGGTATGTTCAATTGTGGTTCTTAACCGATTGGACAGTTAGGTAAACAGAATAATGAAAGAATGGATGCAATCAACTGATTCATTGCAGTTTCATTGGCTCACAATTTGTATGCTGGATTCAGCCTTGATAATATGTGTTATTTAACATAAAAATTTGAATGGCTTGGATGAAAAAGTAATAGAGAATCATATGATGGTAACACCATTATGTGGGAGCTCTGCATTCCATATGAGATGGGGAGTTCCCCTTTGTGAATTTGGTGAGAACATGCAGTCTTCCCTTGTGAGGATAATGGTTCCATAGATTAACTAGTAATCAAGGTTAATTTCAGGGTCAAAGTTGAGTGTAACAGTATCAGGTCATCACAGCTATAGTGTAATGATAACTGCCAACTACTATGCAATTTTTCTGCAACAATTGACAAATGAAAAATATTATTATAAATTACTAAATTTAAGTGTTATAGCTAATTAATAAGCATAATTCTTTATTGCAGGTAAAAGGCTGGTTCACATTATTTAGCTTTTTTTTTTTCCCATTTTTTTTTGCAGAGATGCTGCTTATATTTTCTTTATTAGAAAAATCTAGTTTAAATTATTGAGTTTTTGGCAGAAAATGAATCGATTTCGGCTAGAAGCCTGTTCAATAATGTTTTTAACGGCAGTTACCGTTACATAATAGCTATTACGGATGTTGAGTTTACAAAAAATAAATGCTCATTATATAACACCCTTAACGGTACTGGCTGTTATTTAGATCCATGAACGGTTCCTTGTGCAAGGACTGCAACCCCATCATCCCTTGAGCATGCATCCTCACCTTTCTTGAGAAAAAAATTGAAGACGAAAATTCTCCCATATCTTGTGACCTACAGAACTACCATACAATATCTTGGTTATATTTTAGAATTCCTTATGCATGATAAAATTTGTTTGATGGTTTGGGAAAGAATAATTTTAGCAAAGTACACTCCACAGAGATACAGAAAAATGTCTGTCACTGAGCCTCAATTTTTGACAGGAGGGGGCACTAAAGGTGCCCTTCCATCCTTGGATCAACAGACAAGGAGAGTAGAGCTTTTGTTTTTCATATTGTCAAAGTGTTGAACAATCCTTGACTCAGGCAAGCTAGATTATGGAACTTAGCTGAACGAACTAGCTCAATAAAACGAGATCTTGATCTCAAAAGGAATGTCCCACTCCTTTCCTTGCTTCTTTCTGCTGTTTTCTTTTTTCAATTCCAAAGGTGAATAAGAACAGGGGTCTCAACTCAGTATGTGACTTAAAAGTGGTGGAATTCCCCGTCTTCTCAACATTTGAACAGACAAGCTGACTTTTGGGCCTTTCTTTCTGCTGTTTCACCTTCTTTTAGCTTTTGAAGTGCACCAAACAAATTTATTCCAAGGTTAGTGTATTCTGACACATGAGAAGAAAGTGGGAAGCATAGAGCATCCTTGTTGAGAAATGTGGTACCTTGGGGGAAGACTTTTCTAGATTCTTAGTGGGAACAAAAAAGATTATCCCAAATTACAATACTTTAAGGGATTGCATATTCTTTTTGCAGAAAAAAAAGGATTCCATATTCAATGACTCATCACAAAACAATGGAATGAAATTAGACTCATCATTAGGACTAACTAGTATCCTATTTTATGGGATTGCATATGTAATGAAATATACACAAAATACTGTATACTGGGATGAAAGTAGCCTATGTCTAACAAATTAGTTTATCCTGTGATCAGTATTTCAATCCTAAATTTGCTGCATAATAATACTGGAAGTTTCTAAGATTTGTGTCTGAGATTGTTTGACCAGTTCTATCTAAAGTTATTTGGAAAATTTTAATCAATAAACTGTATAATAAGTTGTTGAGTAAGGGCTGTTATAGCTTAACAATTATTGGATTCATTGAGAAGATATGTACTTTTTTCTCCCTTCTATTTGTTGATATTGAAAAGCTGCAAGTGATGTGCTTACATTATGAAAATAGAAATTTTATTATTTTCTTAACATTCAGAACTGTTCCTTTTTCTTTAGGTTTGATGATTTTAATGTTTGTATCAATATCTTATCTTATATACATATGATCTAATATTTGATATTTGAAGATCATTTTAATTTGACTTAAAAAAATTGGCATTTGAGTAGTACAACCTTCTGATGAGTTGATGTACATTTTGATTAGCGAGTATTTTGATAGATTAGCTGAATGATTACATTTCCTTTTTTATCTTGTTAGGTATATATCATGTGTTGTGGGTTGTCCAGTAGAGGGAATGATATCTCCAACAAAAGTTGCGTATGTGGCCGAAAAACTCTGTGATATGGGTTGCTCTGAAATTTCTCTTGGAGATACAATTGGTGTTGGTACTCCTGGTAGTACTCGATCCTACCTTCTGCTGATACAAATTGATATTTAATTTTCTTTTGTGCTAGTTAGAACTAGCATGTAGATTAGAGTTATTAGATACATGCCTTAGCTACTAGGTTCAAAACCTCAGGGAGAAGAGGTCCTGAATCTGAAGGCAAAGTGCCTTCACATGCACTTCAAGCACATGCTTTAGGGATAATTGATTTAATTCATCGTTGGAGAGTAATGAGATGATGCACGGAAGTTGTTTTGAAATCTAAGTAGCCTATTCACATTTCTTAAAGTAGTCATGTTGGTAAACATAGCACTTAAGCACCCATAAAAACATAGAAATGTGAAAGACAGCCTAAACTCAAATAAGAGCGGGATAGATGTCAGAAATATTAGTTGTTTGCCTAGGATCTTCTCACTACTGGACAAAAAGCATATCCTGGAAACAAAAGGAAAGAATTAACTATTTAACTATTTATTATTTTAACTGTTTTTTTTTTCCCTTTTTTCCCATGGTTTAGGTACTGTCATTCCAATGCTTGAAGCTGTTATTGATGTTGTCCCTGTTAATAAGCTTGCTGTCCACTTTCACGATACTTATGGGCAAGCTCTTTCAAATATTCTAGTATCACTCCAAGTACGCAGCTTTTCTTAATTTTTTCTAGTTGCAAATAAATCATGCAAGATTGATGGCAAGCATGTTTATATTACGTTGAGATGTTCTAAGGAGTTTATATTCTTGCATCTTTTGATTGTTTCCAAGATACCAGATGAATGTTTCTCATCATTATTGCCGTATTAATGAGATGCTAAATGAATATTAGTTGTTGATTGATGAGTGGTCATGATTTCAATACCGCAGTTATTCACTTGATTGTTAGTATTAATAAAAGCATAAAGCTGTAGCAAAGCCCATATGTAGGTTGTGGTATAATATCAATTTCTGATTTTTCTGTTTTTTTTTGGTTTAAAAAGAGAAAAAAAGAACAGAGAAGTGAAGTCTTTCAACCAAAAGCTATCAATTCTTATGAAGTAATGTCATATTATTTTCTGTAGATGGGGATCAGCACTGTCGATTCATCTGTTGCTGGTCTTGGGGGTTGCCCATATGCTAAGGGAGCTTCTGGTAATGTTGCGACTGAAGATGTTATTTACCTGCTCAATGGCGTTGGAGTCCAGACCAATGTGGATCTCCAGAAGGTCATGTTGGCTGGGAATTTCATCTGCAAGCATTTGGGATGCACATCTCATTCTAAGACAGCTATTGCCTTGAGCAAAATCACTGCTCATGCCTCTAAACTTTAGGTACAGAAATATGTTTTCAGTTTTCCTCAGCATACATGTGGAAATTCACTATTTCCAAAATAAAATACCGTCTGTTGCAGTTGCTTCAAGAGCCTAAATGTAAATTTCTATTCAAAGGTATTTATTATAATGCATGTCTCTTTACTCATTTAATTTTTATATTTATTTGAATATCCTTATATATGCATATGATATTAATGGCTCTCCTGTAATGCAAGGTAGTTTTGCTAGCAGACCATGTGGGTAGGCAGTTACTGTCCGTTGGTTGAATGCTTAAACTACTGACAGGAGAACTTCTGGGGTGACATATACAGTGATGTTATTTTGCCAAAGATCTTTAGTTTAGGGTAGACTTATACAGTGATATTCATTTGTTATAAGAAAAAAAGATATCTGTTTAGGTTTGACCCCATAAAAGTAAATCCCTTAGAAAAATGGAGCCTTTAGATGTTTTTGAAACCATTACAATAGCGGGTAAAAGGAACTAAAATTCTCTAAATTTACAGTTCTAATTTGACCATAAAAGATTAATTTTTATAAACATGTTACCCTTTTTTTTTTAAAATTTAATTTAGTTTTATTTTTATAATGTGGTATGTATACATCAAGCCATATAAGTGATGTCGTCACTAGTGTCAGCAAAAAGTGTCGTGCCTACGTCATAATTTTGGTCAGATTTTCGTCTTAAATCATATTTTTGGTCCGATATTCATTTGCAATCAACTTATTGGAAAATTAATTTGTTGTGATCAAATTCACTATCATTTAGCTTATGAATAGTTGTTTATTGACGCTACAAGAATTTAAGATAAAAAAAAATCGTTTTAAAATGCCTTATTTGATCTAATAAGGTGTTTTAAAATCGCCCTTCCATACGTCTTATTTGTCTTGTATTAGATTATAGGAGCGATTTTATGAAAATGTCTTCTTTGATCTCTAACAAAGAAAACATTTTCAAACGCCTTATTTGATTTAAAAAAAGAATGTATTTTAAAACACCTTTGTTCTAAAAAAAATAAGGCGATCTTTGTTCTTGAAAAAAAAGGCGTTTTGAAATGTTTTTTTTTATTTACCAGAACAAAAAGGGAATTTTAGAACGTTCTCTTTGTTTCTAAACAAAGAAGGCAATTGTAAATGTCTTTTTTATTCAAGAATAAAGAGTATTTCAAAACGTCTTCTTTGTTTGTTCCTGAACAAAGAAGGCATTTTAAAACGCTTTCTTTATTATCAAAATTATTTGAAAAATAATAT
>CAOJBK011330399.1:0-22234 GCA_948294925.1 Codiaeum variegatum | reverse complement strand
AATATGACAAATGGGCAATAGTAGCAGCTTTCCATTTGTCAACTCCTTTTTAAGATTTTTATTTGGCCAATGGACTTTAAAAAACCTATGAATTTTGGAGCTTTATTATACTGAGCTTTTGAAATTGAATTGTATTTTATTAAACTTTTTATCATCTATTTTATATTTTTATTAAAGACTTATTCATCTAAAATAGTAAAATAGATGGTAAGGCGCAATTGATTTTCAAGGTTTAGTAAAACATAAATTAAAATAAAAAATAAAAAATTTGATAAATCATAAAATAAAATATATTATAAATGATTCAATAGTCTCAATATAACAAAATACTGAAGTATTATTTGGTTAGTGAGAATATTAAAGTTGAAATGTGAATGAAAATTTTCAAATTTAGATTGTTTAGCATATTGGATTGCATAGAATGAAAATAGAAAATATGAAATAAATTTGAAATATTTCTTGATTTTTATTACTATATAAAACATGGAAATGAAAAAAAATTTTCCATTTACTATTTCTTAAATTACATTGCCATTAAGATAAAAAAAAAATTTACATTAATCTCATTCATGATTACCAAACAGCTTCTAAGGATTAAGGGATTTTTAATATATTTTACCTTTTGTTTACAATTCTCTTCAAAGGCTTAACAAAAATACATATAAATCAACCATTACAAAGTATGAACCTTAAAACATAGAGCTCCTACACATATATCAAACCATCAGCCCCTAATTTCTGAGACTTAAACAAACCCCAACAACCAACCTAAACACAAACATAACCAAAATTATCCAACCCATGAAGCAAGAGTTGTTCTTATGTATATCAATTTCTCCAACATTCATATCCATATTAATATCTGCATGAATCTATTTACCCTTTAGTTGTAGGTGGATCAACCCAATAACACCTACAAAAGAAATTGAGAGAAGGGAATACATATTTTACAACAGACACTGTACAACAATTAAAGAATTCACATTCTTGTAGTTTTTGCGTCCAGAGTAGCACCATCCAGAATTCATATTAAACCATGATGTCTCAGCAACCGCGAGAGGTACACTTGCAATGTGGTGCAATTGGTCTTAGAGTTTCCAATTATTTCAAGCTTAAGGCTTTATTATATATAAGAGTTTTATAGAAAAGTAATTTAAGAGGGAGAAATACAAGAATAGAGAGGAGAGGAGGAAAATTTTGGAAAAAGACGCAAAAGAATGGAGGATTAGAAGGAGAGGTGATGGTGATTGAATGGTGAAGAAGGTATCATGGTAAACAGTGTATTTTTTGTCCTGCCATGTGTCACACATTAAGTGAATAAAAAAAATTTTTATTGTAAAAAATCTGATCAAATCTGCCTTGCCATATGGCATGCTGGTGTGGACATCGGCTTATGTGTTGAGCTTGGTCAGCTTTTCATTGAAGTCCACCCATTTGCTTCTGGTGACCTGCTAGTAAAAAAGGTAATTAATTGCAAGAAATTGAGAATTGGTGATTGAATTAAAAAATGCACCAACTATTAGTCACTGTTGGTGCATTTTCTCCCTTTTTATCATACAAGTTTGTGAATATGCTTGCATAAGTAGAATGCTGAAAAACAGCAGAAAAGTTTAATTTTGTTTCACAGTTGCAAGTCTGCAAAATCAAGATATAGAAAGAACAAATGGGGAGGACAAAGCTATAACTATACATGCAATGGTCCTTGCTGGATATGTGCCACCATGTGGAATGGAACTAGATTTTTGCCTCTAGTCATCTCTTTGAGGAATTTGGAGATGTTGGGATCTGTTACACAGAAACATAAGAAAAAGCATGTCACACTGTAAACCAATCCTCTCTTCCACTTTATCACAGTTAGTACAGATATTACACCTATTCAATATGTGCTGTGACCTAACTAACTCAAACTGATCTAACCCGGAAAACTCAGTTTTTGCATTTAATTAATAAGCACGGGCTGCATATTTGACATCAATGCTATCAAAACTTAAGTTTCATTAAAAAAAAAAGGTAATAAAAGACCAAGAAAATGGCTTTTATTTTGGAATAGATGGAAAACTTTCTCTATCACTAAATAATAAAGATGAAGCTTTGAAACTTGAGGAATGCGAAACTTAGGTAAGGACTTGTGCCAAAGGCTTCAAATTCCTGATCACAAACAGTTCATTCAGGCAACAAATAAATTATAGAGACAAATGTCGTTTGATTATGGAGAGAAAAGGATCAAATGTTGCATGATATACTAAATTGATTAAAGACAATGACTGAAGACTTACTTGTACCAGTTGAATAAACTAACGCCAACAAAATGATGAGAAGGCCAACTCCTTTCAACCATGTCAATTCATCATTGAAGTAGAAGACTGCAACCTAATATTATGCATAATAATTTAGAACAAATTAATGACTGGTAAAACTTATAGCCGCCTGATGAGCAGTTGTCACTAGAACTGAAAAATCATCAGGGGCTTCTAAAATAAGACAAACTTAACAATAAATTCCAAAGTAGATAGTAGACCAACATTTCTTGTAGATGGTTGACCAACATGTTCTCGAAGAATCAAGGGAGATTATAGTGAAAGCCTATACCAATGTAGTAATGGCTTCCTTGACAACACCAGCAATAGTCACCGTGCAGCTTTAGAAACTGAAATGAGAATTAATTGTGTTATAACCAGCAACAAAAAAGTAAAGGGTAATATCTGGATAATGCAATCTTACACCAAAAAAAAAATGAAAAGAAGTATGACTTACTAAACTTGAATAAACTCTAACTTACAGTGCAACTTATCAACAAATTGTTGTACCTCTGATAGTTGTTAGGATAGTTTGCAGATTTTTGGTTCTACCAGCCATTGCAAATTAAAGTTCCTACTTCCAAAAATGCAACTTTTTAGTTAAAGTTCTTACTTCCGAAACTGCACCTTTCTAGCTTTTAAAATACCATGGTACAGAACAGTCTTCGTGCAAGCATCAGGCAATATATTCTTCTCAGACATTTGATCAAGAAGGTTTACAGCCCTATCCACATCTCCCCTCTTAAAACAGCCAGACAACAGAGCTGTGTATGTTACTGTATCAGGTTCTAATCCGTCCTTCATCATTTCATCAAAGAGGTATAAGGCATCCTCAAGGTTATTTGCCTTACAATGTCCATCAATCAAAACTGTATAACATACAACATCAGGTTGTATTCCCACATTCTTCATCTCCATGAAAATGTTTGAAGCATCAAATGTGCCTTCCTTTCCACTAGCCGGGGAATGCACCTTCCTTAGTGTTTTTAGATGGCCATCAAGCAAAACTGTGAAAGTAACTAGATCAGGTGTAATTCCTCTTTGTTTCATATCTTGAAAAAGATCGTGGGCTTCCTGCAAGCAATTCTTCCTGCAATATTCATTTATCAGTATCGTGTAGGTAATGCCATCAGGAGTCAGCCCTCCCCAAGTTAAAAGGTCAAAAACTGACTGGGCCTTTCTCACATCTCCAGCCCGACATAAAAGAGCAATTATTTTATTCAACATAACCTTGCAAGGTACCTCATTCGAAGCCAACATTGTGTTTAGCAACATGAGAATTCTATCACTATCACCTTCCTCACACAGGTTATTGAGAAGATTATAACAGCTTCTCTTCACTAAATGTCCCTGCTCTTTAAGTTCAAAGAAAAGTTTATAAGCCTCAGTAGTATAGTTGGCTTTGCAGTATCCATTTATTAGAGCGGTGTAAGTGTCTAAACTTTTATCCTTGATACTATTGAAAAATGCTTCAGCTTCTTTCACTTTGCCTCCAATACATAAACTTTCAACTATAACATTGTAAGTAACAACATTAGGTTTCACATTTTGTGTCTCCATATAATCCAAAAGATCAAATGCCTTAGTTGCAAGGCCTTGTCTGCAAAATCCTCTAGCAAGTGTAGTGTAGGTGATAATATCTGGCTCAAGACTCTTTTCTCTCATTTCCTCAAATATGCGGACTGCACCAACCACATTTCCCTGACAGCAGTACCCATTAATTAGTGTTGTATAATGCATAATATCCATATCCATATGCTTGGCCTTCATTTCATCTAGCAATGCCAAAGCATCTTCTAGTTTCCCCAGTTTGCACAAAGCATCAACTACAATGTTATAGTTAACCTTGTCGAGAAATATACCTAAGTTCTTAAATTGACTAAACCGTTCCACCACTTCATTATACATGCCCATTTCACACAAGCGGTGAAGAACTGAGGCAACAACCACACAGTTTATTTTGATATGTTTCGATATCATATCATTGAGTAGAACAAATACTTTTAGCAAATTCTTACCCCTGCACAACCCGTGAATTAATGCATTATAACAATGCATATCAAGAACCACTCCTTCCTTTTCCATGTCAAGTATCACACTTTCTGCTTCATCCAATTTCATCTCATTGCAAAATCCATGAATTACAACAGTATAAGCATAAGTATCAATAGGGATGTTGGCTGCTTTCAAAGCTTGAAGAAGTTGATATCCTAACCCCGAATTCTTATTTACACAAAGTCCTTGTATATAAGCTGTGTAAGCAAAAGCTGTGGGAGTGACACCAGCTTCTTCCATATCCTTAAACACTTCCATAGCTTCTTCTAAATCTCCCTTCATACACAGTGTCTTTATGACAATAGCATAGGTGTAATCATTAGGGCTCAAACCCAACCTCTTCAACTGTCTGTAAATGGCTAAAACCATTTCCAATTTCCCATTCCCAAACAATCTATTCATTAGAAAATTGCAGGTGAATATATGAAGCCCAAATCCGTACCTTCCCATTTGAAATAAAGCATCTATAGCCTCATCAAACATTCCAGCACTAACATAAGACTTAACTAAGGCATCATACACTTTAAACAGAAACGAAGAGTGTTGCTTACTACCATCACTAAGAGTATGGAGCAAAGCAGAAATATCAAAAGAACAAGTATTATTATTATCACTGATAAGATCAAAGAAAATAGAATGGAGGTGCTTGTGAAGACCCCAATAACAGAGAATTCTAATAATGGCAGCATAGCTATTTACATCATGTTGGCATCCTAAGTCTTTCAATTTACAGAAGAGAGCAAAAGCTTTATTGGGTTGTTTCTCAAGACTATATAAGGTATCAACAACCTTAAAATCATCTAACTGGGCCAATTCATGTTTAGTGGTCAAGTGGGCAGCTGAATTTGAAGCAAAAAATTGCAGCGGGCATGTGTTTATTAGCTTTAATTTTGAAAACTGACCTGGTAGATGAAATACACGCCAAAGCTGCGGGCACTTGTTCATTGGCGACCAACATGGGAAACAGAGGGAGTCTTTTCTTCGTGTTCAAATATGTCTATATATATTGCTTTTTGGCCCCTGTTGTTTTCACTTTTTACACGCGCGCCCCCGAGCTAAATCGGGAAATAATACTAGGATTTCATAAACTAGGGTTTTCAACTACTTCGGCTTTTTTTTAAAAAAAAAAAATTAATAATTCAACTGCTTCGGTTTAGTTCCTTCACAAAAAAAAAAAAAAAAAAAAAACTACTTCGGCTTAGCACGCAAAACTTGAAAATGGCTGCTAATCTGGCATCCAACTTCTCATTTCATCTGCAGTCTCGCGTTTTCTGTATCCCATGGTTAGATATCTCCCTCAATTCCGTCTCACATTTTCTTAAAATAGATTGGAATTTGTTTATTGTTTGATTCTGTTTCTATGATTTAAACCTTCAAATTCTAGTTTTCGTTTATTTAAATACTAGGGCACTGACTATATGGGGTTTGACATGCTCTAATTGCATAATGGTTATTTTGTAAGTTTTTTTTAAGGCTTACTTTTTATTATTATTATTCTATTTTTTTGCATTTTGGTTATGTGAAAATTTGGATGTATGAAAAAATTTATGCTCGTTCTAGTAATGAAGTATTGAAATTTCAGGGCAAAGAGAAGTGCAGCAATTTTGTGTTTGAAAAGCAGAGATCATAGTAGCTCTTCTGTTCCAGTTAGATATATTCCTAAGGAATATTCTGTTCCAGTTAATGAGGGTGAAAAATCATTACCTACAAAGGATTATGAGAAGAGGGTAAAATATTCTGAAAATAATGAGGTTGGGAAGTCTTTACCTATAAAGACTTATGAAAAGAGGGTTTTTGATCAAAGTTTGAGTGGTGTTGGAAGAAATTTTCTTTTGGATGATGGAGCTCAAAACCGAAATCAAATGTACAAGGAGAGTGTTTTATTTGATGATTCACAAGGTAAATTGCATACTTCTGAAAGCTCTTCAAGTATTAAGTTAAGTCTTGAGTTTTGCATAAATTTTGTTATTTAATGCTTTGGGATGTATAATGTGGCTTGCTTGAAGTTTTTAGGAGTTGTGTAGTACTCTCTCCGTCCACAATTATCTGTCACTTAAGGTTAATACACATAGATTAACATAATTATAAGTATAAATTAAGTAGACTAAATTACCATTCATAAAAATTTTAAAAATTAATGCATTTTTAAATTTAATTGGTTAGTATGCTTTGGAAAAATAACAACTCATGTCAGAGTAATTTTGAAAAAATAAATGTTGAGGGTACTTTTGGAAAGTTACTTGCTATTTTTGTGTTAAATTCCTAAAGTGACAAATAATTATGGACAAATGCAACCTCCTTAAGTGACAGTTAATTGTGGACGGAGGGAGTAATGATTAAGAAAGTTCATGTGCATTTAAGAATTAATTCGTGATTGTCCTTGTTGGCTGTTATACTCATCAATTTGTTCTGTGGTGAGGAGAACTAAGGAATTAATGGGCCAGTTATGTTCTTCAATTTCATACTTGTTTCCTGTTATGCATTTAATGACTCATCAATCAGTTCATAGGTTTATAGTTAGCCTTTTGCTTTTCTGATATTTTTCCCCTTTCTCATAATTATGTGTATGATATAACTAGTCATTTTTTTTTATTCACAAGCATGGGGAATTCTTATAGGAAGAGTAGCCATGGTTAGTCAAACCTGCATGAATTAAGGCTTCGAAAGTCACAATTGAGCCTGTTCAATCATGTGTCATTTGATTTGTTTTTTCTTAAAAATTGAGATATTTAAAATTGCAAGATAAGAGGGAATTCTGTCATGTATCAACCTTTCCCTTTTCATGCAGCAGCATGGGCATATGTTGGCGTAATTAATAAACTCATGTGTTTTGATGAGTTTGGAGATAATTTTTCTTGTTTATACGTCTGTGCTTATTTTATCAATGTAGATGGCCTAAGGAGGTCATTATTCTTTAAAAAATTATAGCATTTTCAAGGTCAGAAAAGGAAATCAATCATAATGCGGAGGTAATACAAAGCAAACTCATGGAAGAACCTAAGGAGGTTCTTAAGGAGACTGGGATTCTACATGAAAGGGATATTTCAAAAAATAATGTTCAAGCAGGTAAAATGATGATAGATGCTGAGAAGATGGCTATTGAATTTCTTTCTACAAGGTTAGAGCATAGTTTTTAATCTCTTTATTACTTTCATTTATTGAACAGGCTGCATTGCCAATACTCTGGGTTTTCATTACAATTATCTCATTGCTGCTATTTATATTCATATATGTCAGTGCAGTGACTTTTTGATATTTGCTATGTACCATCAATATTAAGAAATTCTTTATCATTTTCTTGTTATTCTAGTACTTTGAACGACTTAGTTGATAGTTATGAAGTTTACATTTCTTAGATGGATCATATATTTAAGAGTGACCTAAGTATTAAAAACCATTTAATTCTTTTATGAAACTTCCCACATCCCGTTTCATGGAGAGACCCAACACAAACTTTAGAATCTACTATATGATTCTATACTGATGCAAAAGGGAAGCATGGTAACAAAGTTGACCGATTGACTTTGCATCTTACACGCCTTGAATCATTGGAAAAATTAATTTTGAAGTCCACCAGTAAAAAAGAGCTGAATAATAGACATCTTTGACATGGTACTAAAGATTCATATTCTTAAGAACTGAAATTCTAGTTTACACTGCGACAAGTTTACTAAATTAGCAATCCTAAAGCTATTACTTGACTTACAACCTAATCTAATAAAATTAAAAATTCAACTCCTTATAATTAACATAATAATGAAAATAAAATACTAAAGCTCATGTGCCATACTCTCTCACTTAAAAAGAACCGGTGATTGAGTGAATTTGCAATTCAAATGTGTACCTAGGGAAAAGCATTTAGATTGTAACTTTACTTTTGTTATTGCATTGAATTAATCCTAAAACAAGTGCAGGATTTTGAGATTAATTTTCATATTTATCGGATGATTTAGAGAATTTTGGCTTGAGGGGCTTACAGTGGGGTTCATTGAAAGACACTCTCTGTTTAACCTGTCTTAATGGGTCTAAAATGTCAACCATATATGCTCTAGGGAACATGTAAGTTGATCTATTTCAACAATACTTAAATGATTCATTATCTCCACACCAAATGATATGTGAACTTTACCACTCCACATAGTAAGAACTTAGATTACTATAAATAGTGCTACAATTTATCTAGGTTTATTTTTCAATATTATTTGAAACCTTTCATCCTCATTTTCTGCTTTTGTTTTTAAGTCACTTAATGCATCATGACTACATAGATTACACATTCTCTCCTTATATCCTCGTTGTGGCTTGATACATCATAATTACATAAGCTTTGCATGCTCCTTTTGTAGCTTGGTGCATCACAATTGCACAAGTTGCATACTTTGGCTTCATAATTTTACTTCAAGAATTCCTAGACTTTTAGGCTTCGATATGTTTCCTCGATAATGGAATTGAGTGGCAATACCCATTGAATTGAGACATAATGCAATTAAAAATTGTCAACTTGATGAAATAAACCAGCTAAACTCTCAAAAAATTGAAAATTCATAGCGTTTATGGAATTCATGAGTTGTAGGCTCAGTATTAAATTCAATAATTTGATTCGTGGATAACAGATTTTTATCTTCATTAAGACAATTAGTAAAATAAATTTTCTTGGTGCACTATCTTGCAATACCTCTTCATTGTACTATCTCTCATGAGTCATGAATTTTTCATTTTTCAAGTCCCTAAGGATATTTGTTTGTCAATGATAGAATCTCTCTAGTGTCTATGGAATCTTTCAACTACTGGTGTCAACTTGTTCCAGGATTTCTTCGTTCAAGTGCCAAATCCATATATTATCTAAACGTATAAGCACTAAATTAAGCACAACTTCTATTGTAATTTAGGAATGTATAGAAAATCTCCTAATTTATCGCTTGAAAGTTGTTTGTTTCAGTAAGTGCTCATGGATTAGTAATCATGTCTGAGGAAGAGGTTGCTTCGATTCTTACAATATTATATTTAAAAAATGTGGAAAAAACTTGCTTTATGTCACTTGAGGAGATGGAAACTTGGCAGCAAAGGCTAGGTCATTTCTCTAAATATCGTGAATCACTGGGAATTTAATTTTGAGTCTACTCAAGAACAATAAGCACTGAATTTAATTAACGGACTATTTTTAATGTGGTACGAAAGATACCTATTTATATGAGTAGGAATTCTTGTCATACTAGGAGAAATTCACTAAATTTTGGATTCCTAACATTACTAGAATACTTGTATAAATGGGAAACTAAAATCTTAATTGAAAAAGTCGTTTGGATTGAGTGAATGTAACATCTTGGGATTGTGTACAATTCTGAGAATGTAAAAACCTAGGAATGTAAAATTTTGGGATTGTTAAAATATCTCGTTTGGTATAAAAATTAAAATGCATGGATTTGTATGGCATTCCCGTAAATAAAACAAAATTGTATAAGAGAAAAAATGAGGGAATTCAACATTCCCACCTCTCATGTGGGTTTTTAATTCCCATAAAAAATGAGAGAATGTGAATTGTTCAATCTAATGAAGTGGAATCTAACGATGGAATTCATTACAATCCATGGATTGTATAAATTCCCTCATTTGAATTCCCTCAATCCACACGCCCACTAGAAGTTAAATGCTTAAACTCCTGCAATATAAATGCAAAAAAAAAAAAAGAAGTTTCCTTAATTTTGTTTCTCCTAGTGGCATAATAATCCTTGAGCTTATTTATTTTCTTGCAGAGCATTTACAGTAGTTGAGCTGAGGAAGAAGCTAATAGGAAAGGGATTTCCTCTTCAAATTGTGGAAGCATTGTTAACTGATTTCCAGAGAAGGTGGATTTGTAGTTATGAGTGCTTTTCAAGTTATCATGTCTCCTGCGTGGATATTACATGTTAAGCATGTGATATCATTTATTTTCTTTATCGAGCATTCTTGCTCTTCCAAAATAATTGAATTATGGACTCTAGGGATTACCTTTCACAAGATTTCACCCTTTTCCAATTTATTGTAGGGGGTTAATCAATGATAGCTATTATGCAGAAGCATTTTCTCGATCTAGATGGTCTTCCAGAACCTGGGGACCTAGGCGAATCAAACAAGTAAGTGACCTCTCTTGTGTTTGTTTGTTCCCTATCAGATGTGTTTGCTCACTGTTTTGAAAGAAAACAACTCGTAGAATTTTGCTTTTTTCATCATGCATAGGTTTAATTTTACCAACCTGGTTAATTGATAAACACTTTATAATAGCTGTTTCTTTCTTGTACTTAGTCATTTTTGTTTGGGAACATGGAGAGAGAACAAGCCTAATGCAAGTCAGAAGGTTACCTAAGTGAAACGAAATCTAGATTTCTGACATCAATACCAGTGGACTAGTTCCTAAGTTAAACTGGGGATCAGCTATTCTTGTCAAGCACTTGCTATTTCAAGATGTGTAGGCATGATATTGTTCACACAAACAAGACTTGATTAATTCGTGTTGAAAATCTACGCATGAACATAACCTATTTATGAAATGAGCAACTTCCACAGCACTTGTAATCTACTTACGTTTTAACCTATTGACTTGCTAAGATGTACTAAATACAATATTATCTATTCATCACAAACAATATGATTATATATGGTTACCTTTACTTTCTCTATCATCTGAAAATGACAAATTGGTCCATTATATACAAAATGTCATAAATGTGTCAGTTTTGGGTTGGCACATAAAATCCATGACTGATACAACACAATTATCTTGTATCAAAAATAGAGAAGCATGATTATGACCAACAAAATTAAGGCAAATTTAAACCCTTTGTGTCCTGTTCAGATGTTGTGACCACACTTCCCCTTGGCAGTTTTTAATTATATTCATCATCTCAAAGCATCAATTTAAAATTCTTTTATATGAAATTACCTATGTACCTGAAGATTGGAGTGTTAAATTTTGCAAATCTTCAAATTGTTTTAGCTTCCAATACCATCCTTAGTGACGGTTCTTTTATATAAAGATACCCATGCACTTGGTGAGTTTGCTATGCTTGCCAAAAGAAAAAACAAAAGAAACCAAAACAGAGTTCCAATTTAAGTGAATTGTTTTACATGGAACTTTTGGGATTTAAAAAGGAAAAAAGCCCATATGTAACCATCATGTCAGCTTTGTGTTAGGGAATCTAATGGAAATATTCTAGAGTACTTTTATGAAATGGTTCTTATAATGTTAGTGATTTATGAAATTGTGGGATGATAATGTGCATTAATATTAGTTGAGGAACTGTTTGGTGAAACTAACTGATAGTTTCCTGGGCAGCTATTGCAGTTCAACCGGTCAGACTGGATGATTCAACAGATTAACAAAATCTCTTCCATAGTTGTCTAATGCATGCTTGAGGTGCAATGCACCTAAGGCACATCCATCTGGGCCTTAGGCACTGAAAGGTGCACAATCTCACAAAAGCGAGCGCCTTGGTGCACTTGAGTCACAGACCAGTGCCCTGGGCAGGCCTTTGTAAGTAAAGGCCAATATTGTGACTTTTTTTTTTTAAAATTATTTTGAGAAAGAATAGCAAAGTAATCTGTCATTCATTTTTGTTTAAAATAACCTCTCTTACACCTCACTACACCCTATAATTTCAAATAAAAAGAAAAAGCACGTTAAATTAGAAGATCAGGGCAGGAAACACAACGAACCGATCTTAGGAGGGAAAAGAGAGAGCCAACTGTAAATAGGAAAATGAGTCTATCCAAACATAAAAAATAAATCTATCAAAAGAAAATGAACATGGTATTTAGTTTTATTATCTATCTTGAACATGTCTGTCTGTTTTTTTTTGGTGCCTCTTGAACATCTCTTTTTACTGTCTTCTGTGTGTGTGTGTATATATATATTGTCACTTTATGATTTTGTGCATGTGTAATTTTCTTTATTTTATTTCATGATTTCTTTCATGCCTCATCTCTGAAAGGCATACGGCTGGGCCTTGTGACTGTTTAGGCTGCTGGACCCTTTTGGAGCTTAGTGTGCTTTTCACCTTTAAAAACAATGAAAAAATGAATTGCGTTAATAAAGGTCCAACTGGTTAAAGACCAGCTAAAATCAATCAAAACCGTTAAAATGGCAGTTGAATCATAATTTCAGTTTTGCTTAGTGAACCAAACCTACCATTGGTTCTCTGTTCAACTGGCTGGTTCGATTTGGTCTGGTTTTAGAACACTGTTTCATTGGACAACTTATCTTTTAAGCTACGTTCAGTTGAATACCATAATTTTGCAGAAGAGAGTTTGTCTGAAATGCTTATGTGGCTTCTGTGACAGCTATCTGTTGGGGAAACCAAGGGAATTTTGACTGGAGGACTTTTATGGAAGGGTTAACATTAGTGGTTTTATATCATTTTGAACTGAAATTGAGGGACAATAAAGTACACTAGTCATTTTAAGGGACCACGGTGTAGTTTCATGGACAACTTATCTTTTAAGACAGGTTCTATTGAATAGCATGATTTTCCTGAAGGAAGAGAGTTTATTGGAAGGTAAATATTGCAAGTTGTGTAGATTTTTAGGGGTCGAAGTGGAAACCTAGTAGCGATTGTTTTAAGCCAAGTTCTATTGAATACCATAATTTTCCAGAAGGAAGAGAGTTTATCCAAGGTAAATATTGCAAATTGTATAGATTTTTACTGTACGAAATGGAAACATAGTAGCCATTGTGTACTAGCGCTGGTGATTTCTGTGGTTTTATTTGTTTTCCATATTTTTATTTAAGCAACACAATAGAAAATGCAGAGAAAAATGTTTAGTATAGTCAGACTTGGGATACTCATATAACTTCATTCCTGTATGGTAGAATGCTGCACACAGGAGTCCATACTATAGAGATCATTAGGATTATTGGGTGGTAGTGAGCTTTAGATTTAGTAGACTAGCACTAGATAATGGATTTTATAAGCTAGAAATAGAAACGATAGGAAAATGGAGCGAAAGGAAAAAAGAAAATTCACATGATCATTCTTTTATGTTCTATTATTGTCAATTTGAACTGTGAAATCATAATATTGGACATAATTGTTTAACCAGGTATTATCCAAGAAGGGAGTGAGTGAAGCAACTACAGAGAAGGCAATAAAACTGGTTTTTGAGGATGGTGAATCTGGAGGTCAAGGATCAAAACTTGGCATGTCAAAGATTTCTCTGGATCATCTATTGGTTCAGGCTTCTAAACAGTGGCATCGAGGTGAGGATATCTCCAAAGAGACAAGAAAATCAAGAATCATCCGGTGGCTGCAGTACCGTGGTTTCAATTGGGACATTATCAGCTTCATACTGAAAAAGTTAGACTCTCAGTGTTCTTCTTAGAGCATGTTAAGGATCTCCAATGATGCTACATGAGAAACGTGGGCCATGTTAAATTTCAGCTAATGGTCCAATTCTGTCACAAGAGTTGTAAGTTGCTCAATATGGAGCAGTTTCTGTCTCCATTGACACCATATTGCTGCGGCCCAAAAATTGTCCACTTCACTCTTTCACTGTGCTGAATTTGATCTTGCGTCATTGTGTGCCCTAGTGCCATCTAATCTGTGCTGAAACAAAGTCCATCCATATGAGGAAACGCCTCAGAAGACAAAGCAGCAAGTGGTACAGCTAGATTTGCTTGATCACTAATGTTTTACTGGTAATGGAAGTATTCATGCATCCAGTTAGTGCAAATATTTCAACCAGATATTGGTGTTTTGTTGGTGTAGTTGTCAACTCCCCCGTTTCTACTTTAAGATAAATGATCAAAGTATCATTCTGTTGATTTGATGTAAAAAACAGCCTTTTAGTTTTTACTTGATGAATATTAGCATATTATTGTACTTAATTACTGTTTAGGAAGCCAAAAAAGTGCCTATCCTCCAAAGAAGGTTTTTTTTTTTGCCAAGTTACAAAGAAGATTAATATTAGGAAACCTTATAAAGCAAATTTAATTTATTCTAACTAATATTTAAAAACTTAAAAGAATGGTTTAAGGAAAAGTAATTTTCATCCTTAAATTTATCTCTAACTAATTGTCAGTGCATGTGACCAGTTGTTTATATAGAACGTTGTTTTTCTATTAATAAACAGATGTAATGGTCCTCTCCTAAGGCATGTGCCTTTGGATTAAGACATACAGTCTTCTAAATTAAGGTTAGTTAAGCTTTGGATTTAATTGTTTAATATATGGCTGCAAAGCCTCTCTCTGACAGCACATGGACATGTGAGTGTAGGGAGCCTGGACCTGGGGCCATGTGATCACTGCTGGAAAGACTGGTTCTATTTTTGGGCTTTTATTTTTATAAGTTAGAGATAAATTTTATAAAAGAAAGAGAATCAAATTCCTTGCATTAAATAATAATTATATAGATCCAAAGCTACCGATGATTGGTCCAGCTACTACATGCTCTGCAATCATTCTCTTACCTTCATCAAACCCCCACCAGTATTGGAGCTATCAAACAGCTATTCGACCCTTTTTAAATTCTGAAAATTCTCTTTTATTATTATAATTATTATTATTTAAATCTTTGTTAATATGCTACATTTTTTGATTTTCTAATCTAATACAAAGTTGTCACAATCTACAACACCAAATATGGTAAAATTAAAAATTTACCACTCTAGTTGCCCTCCATTCAAGTGAACATTCCCTTGGTGAAAATACACATCTTGAAATGCTTTACCCATGATAGATTGTCTCATCATCAGAGAAAGCAAAGGAGCAATTAGAAGATCCTTGTGAGACTACAATTCTAGTAGCTGCATGGGATGGCGATCGAGCTGTGGTCAAACCTGCCTTTGACATTTCAGGTTCTGGCCTAGCTGGATCGATATGTCGAATCTCCTTTAGCATGGCAGCAACATCCTTCATTGTTGGACGATCATCTGCTCTTGTGCTTATACAGAGAAGTGAAACAGCTAAAGTTTGGAGCATTTCATGCATTGTAGGGTCAGCCCTTCCCCTAAGCTTGTGATCAAGAATGTCAACTGGGTCTTTCTTGCTTGCAAAGTGGTCCCTAACCCATTGAACCAAGGGTGCACCACCAGGCAATGTTGGGTCTAATGGGTGTCTTCCTGTTAAAACCTCTAAAAGTACTACACCAAAACTATATACCTCACTTTTCTCTGTGATTCTCTGCATTGATGCATGCTCTGCAGAGGAAAAAAAGTTAATTGAAATCAATTCAAACTAAAATGAATAAAATTGGAATTCAAAATGATGAATAGAAAAAGTACCTGGAGCCATATATCCATAAGAACCAGCAAGAAGAGGTCTTTGGCTTGGTTTAGCCAAATCATCATTAGAGTTGCTACTAACAACTCTGGCTAGTCCAAAATCAGCTAAATAAGGTTCATTGTTGGGTCCTAATAGAACATTCATAGCCTTAACATCTCCATGAAGAATGGCTGGTAAACAATCATGGTGTAAGTAAACAAGTGCATGTGCAACTCCTAACACAATATCATATCTAGTTTCCCATTCTGCTCCTCCTTTGCCTGCACTGTGGAGAAGCGAGCTCAAGCTTCCATTTGGGAGATAATCATAGAAAAGGAGCTTCAGATTCCGATTAGAACCCCATCCTAGAAGCCGGATTATGTTCTTGTGTCTAATTGAACTGAGCGTTTGAATTTCAGAACTGAATGCTCCAGATTCTTCTGATGACCACATTTTCTTAACTGCTAATGAATCTCCATTTGGAATTGTAACCTTGTATACTACTCCTGAGCTTCCTGTCCCTATCACATTAGATGATGTTAAATTTCGAACAATAACATCGATGGAGAAATCTAACTTTTGATATAAAGTCATTTCCCAGTTTCCATCTTCGATTAGGCCATTGGAAGCAATTCGGGTTCGAACTAGCATATAAATCGCTAGTAATACTAGCACTGCACTTGCGCTTAAAAGAATAGACATTACTAATTTCACTGCTGATCTACCCTGTCCTGCTGGACCCATCTCATCAGCTGGTGTTAGTACTCCTCTGGCAATAAAGAGACCTTGGTTTGATGCAAGGTCACTAAGTGGAAGCTTTTGGAAAAAGGGAGTGTTAGGCAATTCACCAGAGAAGTCATTGGAGGAGACATTAAGAGAAACAAGGTTTTGAAGCTGTGCAAGAACATTTAAGTTCCCTTGAAGCTTGTTGTGGGAGAGGTCAAGCACTGCAAGCTTGGTAAGACCAGAGAACTCAGATGGGATCACACCAGAAAATTGGTTGTAGCTAAGATTTAGAGAGATTTCCAGAGCAGGAATTTGACCAAGCTCCTTTGGAATTTCACCAGATAAACCATTGTCACCAAGGTTGAGCAATTGAAGGTTACTGCATGATAAAATCTCTGATGGAATTCTTCCTGAAATCTGATTCTTTGCTAAAATAAGCTTAGTTAAGTCGGTCAATGATCCGATGCTACGAGTCAGTGAGCCTGTAAGCCTATTGTCTGAAACATCCAAAAACTGTAGGCTTTTAGGCAGAGTATCTGGTAAAGGACCTGTAATCCCATTTGAATGGAGATCAAGAAACTCGAGATTCTGGCAACCGGATGTGGATAGAGGGATTCCTCCAACAAGATGGTTATTGCTCAAGTCGATGAAATTCAAACTCTTCAACTTTCCAATTTCTGATGGAATAGTACCCCCCAACCTATTACCATTCAACCTTAACCTATAAAGGTTGGTGGAATTGCCTATATCAGGAGGTATGAAGCCAGATAAATCATTTGAAAGCAGCAGCAGCTTGGTAAGATTCTGCAACCCGAAAATCTGTTTGGGTATTGGACCAAAAAGATTGTTGTATGATAGATCAAGAGCTTCAAGATTCTGGCACTCTGATAATGACTCTGGAATATTGCCTGTTAGATTGTTCTGCCAAGCATAGAATAAAGTCAAGCTATTTAAGTTGCCTATATCGGCAGGAATCTCGCCCGAAATGACATTATTGTCTACTTCAAGATGGGTTAGAGCTGTACATTTAGTGATTTCAACAGGAATGATGCCTGTTAATTGATTAACACTGAGCTGTAGCTCCTGAAGCTTCAAAAGGTTTCCAAAACTCGTCGGTATGCTTCCGGTCAAAAGATTCGCCGATAAATCAATGACAGTAAGCTCTGAACAGCTTCCGAGGTCTTCTGGGATTGGACCTACTAAGCTGTTTTGCCATAAGAGCAAACTTTGAAGCTTGGTGAGTTCCCCAATTCGAGTCGGGATAGAACCAGATAAAGCACTCTGATACAAGTACAAGTTCTGTAATTCACTGCAGTTTCCAATCTCTTCAGGAATTGGACCTGATAAGAGTGTTGTATAAATAGCTATAGTTTGAATTCTTATCAGGTTCCCAATTGATGAAGGTAAGCTTCCAGAAATGCTTGTTTCAGCAAGGCCTAATACAACCAAGTTAGTGCAATTTCCAATCTCCTGAGGCAGCTCTCCTTTGAGATTTTTATTCCCACCAGCTCTGAAAACTTGCAGCCTGGTTAATGCTCCAATGCTTTTTGGAATTTGACCACTTAGTTGATTGTCAAAGAGAGTTAAATACATGAGACTAGAGAGATTGCCAATATCAGAAGGAATTTCACCTTCAAGAAAATTTGTATTAAGAGATAAAGTCTGCAACTTTCTTAGTCTGCAAATTTGTACTGGTATTTCACCAGATAGAGAATTGTCACTAAGATCAATGAAGCTAAGCTGAAGATATTCACCAAATTGTTTTGGGATTTCCCCAGTGAGATTGGTGGAAGAGAGAACGAGGGTATTCAAGAACTTTAAAGACTGAAAATTTGAAGGCAATGGACCTTGCAAATTTACTGATTTTAGGCTTATCTCAGTGACCATGCCATTTGAATTGCAATTGATACCAACCCATTTGCAAGGATTGGGGTGTGAAGGGTTCCATGAAGAGAGAGCAGGTGTGGAGGAGTTTAAAGAGTTCTTCCAAGTTAAAAGAGCATGGCCTTGTTCATCAATGGAGAAAAGAGAGTTAATAGAAAGAAAGAAGGTGAGAGAGAAGATATGGAGATTTCTTAGAGTTGCAGGCATTGTTGAGAGATGAGAAGTGTTGGGATTGTTGAGGGTGGAACCCCATGTTTTGTTTATACAAATATACCACAAGATCTGGATCCAACACTACCTTCTTTTTTTATTCCATTTTTGTTTTTATTTTTATCATTATTACTACGGACTTTTTTCATTAATTTTTTTTTTAATGTTCTTTTGTTAGTTTGATTGAGGTGACTTTCGATTTTCATTTCTAAATGTTATTTTTTTAGTTTTTATTTTTATTTAAATTCAGAGAGATTTTTGTAATATTTTTGGACTCAAACTCCCATGGAGATACCGTCACATCTTCAACATTTGCAATTAGAGTGTACTCTTAATTTATGTTTACTTATTGAAATTTTTCATAAAATTACAGTTTTGTTATAAATTTAAAAATGCAACAATTGATTTTTTTTTGAATAACAACAATTGATTTTAATTTTTGATAAACAATATTGATTTTGGCTGGATTTCTTATCTAAATATTTTAATTTGCTAATTTTGGTAGTAGGAGTGGAGGATTGAATCGAGGTTTATTGCTAGGGATATAATTTATGAAAAAAAAAAGAATTTTATGAAAAGATGGTATTTATTTTTAATTAATCCTCCAATTTGTTTTACTCTCATAAATATGCAATTCCGAGTTATGATGATAAATCATGAATCAGACAATTTTTTTAAAGTCTAAATAATGAATCAGACTTCAAATCCATAATATTTATTTGGCAAAGCGAAAAACAAAAAAAAAAAGCATTGAATGAATAACTTGAAAAAGAAAATTTGTGGTGATAAAAAGATGTATTTTATCCATGTGGTTTCCTCTTTTTTTGGTCATGTAGAAGTATCTTGTTTCCTCTTTTCAAGTCAGGTAATGTAATGCAATAGTTATTCGGCAAAAAAATGTAATGCAATAGTTCTATTATTTATTTTGGCAAGAGAGTTTATGTAAATTCTATTAACACTAGCCCCAAATTTTGGCTGATAAGGTCCATAGAAGAACAAAGATACCAAGCCCATGATCTAAGGTCCATGGCGATATTTCACAATCAAGGGTCTAAATCCAAGGACCTTATACTGATTAAATATGGGTGAGGCCCTTGATTCAAGTCCCAAGACGAGGTTCATCAACCACCAAGGTATGGTCTCCATAAAACTCCCACAACACTAAGCCTATGCGCGATTTGTCAGCCCAAAATTCAGAGGGATGATCCCAGGTCGATATTGATCATGGAGCCCATCAAGGATCCAGTTTATAAGGCCTCAAACCAATTGACCATAGGGCCCTTCAATTGCAAGCCTGAGTCAAGAAGCCAGATCTAAGTCTAAGCCTGCTCCAGAAGTTTCTAGCGCAGGACTCCACTGCTTTAAAAGGAAAACTATATAAAGGGCTCTAATTCCTAGGGTTAAAGGATCTAATCTTCAACATTCAAACTTATCCTTTTCTCCGGCAAAGAAACCTTAGGAGTAGATTAATTTAGCTATCTCCAGTCCATGCGACTGCGGTTGTTTCACCCAGAAGAGTGAGGACGAGCATCTACATCTCCACCAGTAGGAAGGGTTGATGGCTTCAGTCTACATACTACATCTCCCTCGGATCTAGGGTTCCCGTCGACGGCGGTGCCTATATCTGGGAAGACAGATCCATCCAGAACCTCAAAAGTTGGAACCGGTAGCAACACCCTCACCCGTTTCAAGGACATTTATCCAGGCTTAGGTTTACCCCTTGAATTCCTTAGTCTACTTTCATTTGATATTTTGTTTTAAAGCTTTGTACTTAAACTAAGAATACCAAAAATATTTACTGTTTGGACTATTGATCATTTGGGGATTAATGTAAACTTTGCTTAAATACTAATGTATTCTTAATCTGTTAATTTAAACCTAACTAGACTAATACGGGGAACCTGAGAACTTGATTTTTTTTGAACTAAGAACACCCAAATTGATAGACCCTGACCCGAGCGCCTTGAATGACTAGGGATTCAAATTCTAACGCAAACAAAATTGGCACACCTGGTGGGACCTCTCTAAAATTGTAATATGGTGGGTAAACATCAGAAACAGACTAAGAAACCCAATGATTCTTCCAATAACCCCATTGATCCTGCAGTACGACTAAACTAAACGTGGAAAATTGGCCTTGAGAGGTTATTATAACAGGAGGATTGCCAGACCCTCCCCGAGGCGATCTGATTGAAGGAGAAATTGAAGATGAATACAATTATGACATTGAGCCACCTAAGTCAAGATCCTTATCTGACGCTGATATCAATGCCATTGGATCGACAGTAGCACACACAAGCATGGATATGTATATAGGCCTAATAAACCAGATGGCTCAGGTCATGAGTCCTTTCCTAGAAGAGAACATGGATGCACAAAATAGGATGTACAATACCATCCAAACTTTTAACGAGTTGGTTACAAACTTCAACAACTTGCTCTTCGGGAGATACAATGATGTCACTGTTAATAAGGGAACACCACCCTAATAAAATAGGCCCCAACCGATTCAAAATGAATTGCAATATAGAAAGGCTGGAATTGCACCAAGACCAAATATCGGCCAAGGGCAGCTATAAGACAACCAAGGCCGATATCTATAGCAACAACCCATGCCTCCCCAAGTTGAGAATATCGGCTAAAGACTAGGGCCCATGCCTCCTCCGGGTCAAGTTATTGGCTAAGGTTATCAATTAGAAGACTTATGCTGATATCAGCAGCATGGGCAACCAGTGTACCCCAGGTTCAAGCTATTGGCTAGGGCTATAACCAAAGAGACCTAGGCCAATATCAACAACATCCACAACCTACGCCTCAGATTCATACCCCCATACCACCTTCGATGCAACATTACGCACCTTATATGCCCTAAGGCGATCAAATGGCTTATGTTCCACCCTAGGGGCAGGCGATTGAGGCTGATCCACCACCACAGATACCCAACCCTAGGTATCTAAACCTCAGGCAATGGAAAGAGAATGAGTTGGCTAGGCAGTTATAGAGAATGAGAGTACAACTTGGGAGGCCCCTTTAATGGACCCTTATGGACAACTATACCTTGAGTATGTAGATGCCTTTAACCCCTTTCCTAGGGGATATAAGACACTAGAGTTCACACTGTTCTCTGGGGATGGTACTATTAGTACTAGGGAACACCTCTTACGATTCACTGTGTAGTGTGGCGAGGCTTCGTGCAATGGCTTACTCAAGCTTAGGTTGTTTGCTAATTCTCTCACATGCCCTACTTTCGAGTGGTATAGTCGGTTTCACCCAAAAAGCATTCATTATTAGGAAGAGATGGTTCGTGCTTTCATCAATGAGTTCTATGGCTTAGAATCGAACATCACCTTGGATGATTTGGTCAAAATCACTCAAAATCTAGGAGAGGCCGTAGAGAAATATGTGGCCAGGCTTAGAAAGTTGAAGACTCAATGCCCCACAAGAGTCCCAGAGTCAGAGTTGGTAGAGCTGGCCTTTGGGGCATGAATATGGCTATTAGAGAGAAATTCCAAGGGCAAAAGTTGTATGATTTTTATGACCTCTTATATGAATAATGAGTTATGAACATCTGCTTAAAGAACAAGAGCAAAAGAAACTAACTCGGTCTTATTACAAAGAACATGTGGCATACTCGGGCCCCGACGATGAATCAGAGTCAGAGGAGGAGTAGGAAGTTTGTATGGCCGAGTTGAACACAGGGAACCCATATTCTTATCACGCCCTTATACTTCATCACAAGAAAAAGTAAGACACTAAGAAACTAGCCAAGGAGTACTATTTTGATATATCCAAGGCTGAAGAAATATTTGACCTACTCGTAAGGGATGGG
>CAOJBK011330163.1:0-10254 GCA_948294925.1 Codiaeum variegatum | reverse complement strand
AAACAACCCTTCATGCTTAAGAGTGTTCAAAGTCTAATCACTCTATCTCTAATAATGAAAGAACAAAAAAACTCAATAGGTAAGCATGCTATTGCAAATCAAGTTATGAAATTTAAATCATAGACATAAATAGATGAAAGAGGAAAATTCCATTAAACAAAATGTTGTTTAACCCATACAATAGGAATCAAATTTCATCTAATATAGATAGAACTAACTATTTTGCTCATAATGAACAAAGAAAAATAAGAAAAGAGAAGATAAGAAAATGAAACGAATAAACCCATATCGAGAATCTAAGACAATCTACTTCAAACTTCAGTTTATTGCTTGATCTTAGATCTCCACCTTTGGTTTTTTGCTATGATATATTGTTTTTCCTTTCTTAGTGGCTCTAGAGTTTTGTGTTCAACCATGAACCAAATATATGACCTTTTTAGGGAAAAGGGCTTTTATATGATGAAAATTAGCTATCTCACAGGCTCCCTCACGGGTCATGAGACAGGGCATGCATGGTTTGAAAAAAAATTCTCATTATTTGCTACATTTTGGCAAAACCTTAACTCCTTGTCATATGTGGTAATCCTTTAAGTTCTTCCTCCCTTTTCCCCTGACTTTTCTCAAGCAGTGTCTTAACCCCTTAGCTCACAAGTCCTCTCATGGCCGTGAGGCCGCCCGTGAGCCAATGTTCATTCTTTACCTTGTTCATTTTCTTACCATTTGACCTTGGATTTCGCACCAAAACCCTTCTAAAAACTACAAAGCTCCAAACCATGCTAGATTCCTAAAAGAACTATAAAACACACTAGCAAATTAAATGTAATCCGACACTTAAAGCCACTAAGAATGAGGGGTAAAACATACATATAGATTGTAATTATCAACTTCATAATAATATATAAAACCATGAGTCTAAATTTTTACTTATCCAACAACTAGACACTGATCTTATGACTAAAAGAAGAATGAAAAATCAAATTCCACATATTAGAAAAGTAATAAGCACGTGTAGCCAATGTAAACTTCTAAATCTATAGGAAGGTCTAGACAACACCATTAATAGTGTCTGTTTCTCCTCTGGCTTCGGTGATTCATGTTAAGCAAACCATAGGTCAAATTTTAAATGATTTAAACACTTTGACTAAGGTTGCTATTAATGATGTAATTTCGTCTAGGAAGAAAGGATACAAAAGTGGCAGTAATCCCCATTTCTTCTGGGATTGAGACCAACACAAATGATAATAATGTTAAGAAACAAACCTTTAACTTCCTAGATCATAGTAAAACTAATGATGATGATAGTGAAAATGGTGCAAACATTATTCTGGATGAGTCATATAATAGGACTTAACTTCATGTTCCACAACCTGCTAATATTTAGTTTGACAAGGAGCTCGAGATTAATTAGAACGCTTATAGGGTTGATTAGATTGATGTTAATTAACTTCCAACTTGGAAAGATGTAATGAATAAAAAGAAAACAATTATTTCTCAACTGATAGTTTATCACATGTAAAAACAATTCACAAACCTATAATTTGAGATGCAATAGCAATTGTGGAGAAAATACTTATAGTTAGGAGTATCAAAACTCTTAAAGGAGGATACCTCAATCCCAACTTAAGTCTATTTAAGTAACTAGATTGAAAAAGCTCATCCGAATTTAGAGTTTCTTATCTCTCTGTATATGATATATGTGAAACTAGTAACATACTATGACCATGAATTGGAACTTGAAAAAAATTCCTATTAGAATAAAACATTGATGTGTATTTGATAATGTATTATAAGCAAATGATCAAGGAGAATTAAAGTTACCAAACCTAGTTGAGAATTGAGTAGTTAAGTCTTAAGGGCTAGAAGCAAGTCCTTATCTTGATTAAAGAAGCCTATAATAAAATGAAAGGTATAGTGACAAATTGGTATAGAGGAAAGTAAATATGTAAAAGATAAAATAACAGATATGATAAAATGATTTCTACTATAAGTATAAACATAGTGCAATTTCTAAGATATAATGTTACAAAAATTTATGAGTCCATAACGAGACTAAAAATGAAATAAGAAAATGAGAGACACATGAGAAAGTTATATTCATTATGAAAAGTAAAAGCTAACAAAAGTGTAATAAAGGAAACCAAATTTATATTCCTGATAAGAGAAAAATTCAATTGAAAAAATTTAGAAAGAATTTATAGAAAATAATAGGAAAAGGTTATTATTATTTCATGAAATAAGTTAGTAAAATATAACAAAAATCAAGGAAAAAGTCAATAAGATGATTAACATTCATGGAAAAAGTTAAGTTTTAAAATTTGAAAAGGGTAATGGAAATTTTGGCTCATTACTCGAGAAAAACTTATGTTAGGAACTTAACCATTTCAAAGATAGACCCTTTGACTAAATTGTTATTAGAACTTGAATGATTCATATTATGCCCTAAACTATAGTTCATATTGAAAGAGTTACTTTTACTCAAAGAGTTCAAAGTATAATACCGAAGATAAAAGAATCAAAAGGTAAACTTTTATAAAAGGAATATTAAGTTCCATGACAATATGCACCCTAAAGTTGTAAAAGGTATGTCATCACTGAGGGCGCAATATGATGATTGTTCAAAGTGAAAAAGGATTCTCTAAACCTTGAAAGATGTGTTAAGAATGAGTACATGAAGTCTTGAGAAAATCATAGAGTAACTACTCTTAATAAAAGTTGCATATGGTGATAGGTACAACTTGTCGATAAACACAACTTATAGGAAACCTTATATGGTAGAAATGATTGAATTTCCCTCAATGACAATAAAATAGAATAATAATACTTTGTAACCTATGTTTTACTTACAAATGAAAGAATCACAACCTTATTGGAAGAAAAAGAAAACTTTCGAAATTGAAAAGTGCAAATAGTGAAAATACAAGGATGAAATCGAGATGTTGAAAATAGTTCATGTGAAACTGAAAGTGGCATGGGAAAAGAAACACTAGACGTTACTCATCTAAATAGATGACATGCAAATTCAAAATTTGAGGATAAACTTCTTAAAAGAGGTAGAATTGTAATATTCTAAATTTTAAACCTTAGGCTACCTATTCTTCGACTAGGAAAATAAAGAAATTAAATGAATTGGAGCGTTATAACATAAATAGTATAGTGAGAAACAAATTACAAAAATTCGATAAAAATTAAATATAATGAAAAATTTACATCAAATTGCTAAAATTCATTACAAGCGAGCATTCGTATGAAAAAAATAATAATGTCATCCAATTTATGTCATCGAAATAAATTTTACAAGTTATAAAATGGAGGGATTTAGTTAACCAACTGATGAATAATAGCAAGAATTAGATGAACTTATATCATCATTTTACAATTTGGACTACCTAAATTCACCCAAATCCAATAGTAAAATTGAAGTGGATTAAGTAATTAAAACAAAATCCTCTTAGATTGAAAATTTGAAGGGCCATTAAGCCATATTAGTGAAATGATGATGATGATGATGATTATGATGATGAGGATGATGATTAAGTAAATAAATAAATAAACAATTTTATATCATCTTTTAAGAGTTATGAATAACCTTAGAAGGACTTATCGTGTATTATGGATGACACATGGAAGGAATAAATAAAACAGAAAGAAAAAAAAGAAATTAAATACTAAAGAAGAAAGAAAGAATATATTGTATTATTCATCTCCTTTGACTTTAAATACATGCTATATCACATTTGGCTCTTTATTTATTGGAAGTCCACAATCTATTTGAATGTGTTGCATCATTGATCTTAACTAGACACATTCTCGACTTGCTTTATGAAGTGCATTGCCCTCAGTATGATTTGAAGAAGTAGGAACCAATGTCTATTTTTGTGAGCACAAAGAAATTACGGTACCTCCATTGGTAAATCTATACCCAGTTTGAGATCTAACTTTGTGAGGATCAAACAAATATCTTGCATTTGCATAACCAAGAAGACCTTACTTTGAATTGTTAGAATAAAATAATCCTAAATCAATAATACCTCAAAGGTAATGAAATATATGTTTAACACTATTCCAATGAGATGAGTTGAACCTTAATAATGAATTAACTGTAAAAGATACATCAGGATGAGTGCATTTGACAAGGTACATAAGTGCTCCGATTACACTAAGGTATGATACTTCTGGACCAAGAATCTCCTCATTTTCTTCACAAGGTCGAAATGGATCTGTTTCAATATTGAGAGTTCTGTCAATTATTGAAGTACTCAATGGATTAGCTTTATTCATTCCAAAATATTTCAAGACATTTTTGGTATAATTTGATTGATGCACAAATATTGCATTATGCATATGTTTGATTTGTAGACTAAGACAATATTTTGTCTTGCCAAGGTCTTTCATTTCAAATTTCTTTTTGAAATAGGAAGCCACTTCTTGAATACTTTATCAATTCCAATGATGTTTAAATCATTTAAAACAATAATCACATATCCAGATGTTGTTTTCTTGATAAATACATAAAGGAAAAAAGGATTATTTGTATATCCTTTGTTCATCAAATAATCACTTAAATGATTATACCATATGCATCTAAATTTCTTCAATCCATATAAAGATCTTTATAATTTAGTAAAATATCTTTCAATAAGTCAAATTTTTAATGCTCTATGCATCTTAAATCCATCAGGTATTTTCATATAGATATCATTATCAAGTGATCCATATAAATAAGTTGTACCAACATCCATAAGATGCATTTTTAAACTCTTAAAAACTGTCAGGCTGATTAGATATCTAAATATGATTGCATCCATAATAGGAGAATATGTTTCTTCATAATCAATACATGGTCTTTAAGAAAAACATTGTGCAATAAGTATAGTCGTGTATCTTACAATTTCATTTTTCTCATTTTGTTTTCATACAGATACCCATTTATAACCTATTATTTCATATCTTTGGTTGTGAGGACAATAGGTCCAAAAACTTGTCACTTATTGAGAGAGTCTAATTCAACTTGCATAGGATCTTTCCATTTAATCCAACCATGTCTATTTTGACATTCATTGATAGATCTCAATTTAGGATCTTCATTTATAATATCATATGCTATAGTATATGAAAATATATCATTTTTCATTTCATTTAAGTTCCATAAAATTTTAGTATTATTATAACTAATCGATATTTCTTAATTCGCCTATTCTGAAGTATTATTTTTATCTTGTGTTTCTTTAAGAACATTGTGCTCTTTTGGAGAAAAAATTTCATTTAATGTTTCCATAGGGACACCGTCTTTTATTTTTGAGTTTTCTTCCCCTTTTCTTTTTCGATGATTTTTATCTTTAGAACCGACATGTCTACCACGCTTCAAGCATTTTTAAGATTAATGGGTAATATTTTTAGATTAATCATTTGGAATTTCAATTCGAGTAGGAGTATTCATAGCTAGTATGTACGATTTTGTCACTCTGTTTGTATCTTTAAATGCATCTGGTAGCTGATTTGCAACGGCTTGTAAATGTATAATTTTTTTAACTTCTAGTTCACATTGTTTTATATGCAAATCAAGATGCAATAAAGACGGTTCACATCGAGCTATATCATCTTCTAGTGTTTTCTTTACTCCCTCAAATGTTGGGAAACCACTCTTTGGAAGTGAATCGTTGATTAACAATGATAACTGGTTAGCTGGGACACCTAGTAAGTAAAGAAAAGTGTAAAATCTCATTATTTGTTTTTGTCAATGGTTAATGAATTTTAAGGATATTATAATCAATTATATAACAATCATCCATGTTTGGCGCCATGATGATATTTTAGCTAATGCACATGAAATGTGAAAAGTAAATTAAAAAAAATAAGTCTTTCAAGTTTGAGCATGTGTATAGAATTTTGAAAGATTTAAAGAGTTTTGCTCCACAACCCCCGGTTAACTTCCCAAAAGAGGACTAAGACTTTATAATTAGGGCCATAAATATCGTCATCCAATCCAGATACAAGTGTCGGTGTAACAGTCTGATGGTGAAGTTCACACACGTCCAATTGGCAAAAAGGCTACTAAAAGGAAGGGAAAAGTCCCAGAAACATATATTGATGATATGAAACAAAGCCTAGATAATAAGTGGCATATTATACAAGAATTTTATAAGGAAAGAATGGAGATGATGAAGCAAATATAGGAAGAAATTTGTGTCTGTGAAGCATTCCAAGCTGATTGCAATCCTAATGAGGGATAGTAGTGGCATGGTACTGGAATAACTTGATATACATCATCAAGTATGTGAGATAATTAAAAAAAAAAAGGCTGAAATTTCTTAGATAGTTTACATTAGAATTAATTATGTTTTGAATTTTTTTTTCATGTCCTTTCAGTATAATGTATTAATCAATATGTGTGATATATCCAACTTTTAATTTAATCTAGTAATCTATTATGTAATATGTTATTGGCCTACTTTTCATTTAATGGTATGTAAAAATTTATTTTTATAAAAGTATCCATTAAAGGAACTAACTGTTATAGGTGTAGACGTTGTAAAAACTAACCATTGTAAGACACCACTATAAATATAGGTTTGTCTATATTTTTCTATAATTCACATCCTCATATTCTAATAAGCTCTCCCACCATTGTCTGAATACAAACAAAAAAAAATCAAATACTCTACCTTCATTCCTCAAAATGCCTCAAATCCCCAACCGATCTTGTTATTCAAGAATGTGTCAATTCTTAATGAATGAATTAATGGATGATTTTGATGAACAAATGATGTTGATGTTGTTAGAGTGAGAACAATTGCTAATTGAAGTAGTTAAAAAGTTGTCTCCATCAAACACAGAATAGAAGGAATATAAACTAGAAGCGTGAGACTGGACACACCCGCCTTACAAATGATTACTTCGCTGATGAGCTAATATATCTAGTGGAAGTATTTCACTGACATTTTTTAATGCAAAAAGATTTATTTCTTAGAATAGTAAATACCCTAGAAAATAATTTCGAGTAATTTCTATGGAGGGTTGACGTGCTTGGCAGAAGAGTTATTTCAACTCTATACATAATGTATCGTAGCTATTTGCTAGTTGGCATATTAAGTTGCATGTCGATCAATATGACATGTTCTTGCAAATTGGCAAAACAACTTTCAACATTAAGGAGCATAAATAATAGTTGGCATATTGGGTTGAATGTCGATTAATTTCACAATATGGTTATTGAAAATGAAAAGGATGCAATAGTTAACTAGGCAGATAACAAAGGAAAGCTTATGACGCCTATATTTCAAGTAGCTCCACCAGAATTTCAAGAATAACTACATAGGAATATTGAGATACGAGACAGTAAAATACATCATCAACTTCGAGTAGACTTGGATGATCATATTTGGAAATATTTCAATAGGTATATATGAATTTAGTTATGTACAATTTAATTTCTACACGTTTAATTTATCAATCTCATGTATTTGTTTTATTTAAAATATGTCATTAGTAAATTACGTATTTTATGCATCTATTAAAATATTTATTAATTTTAGTTTTTATTTGGTCATATTGGTCATGTTTGGGATATGAAAATATTATTTAAAATATTTCGACTGAAAAAATAGAAAAAAAATGTAACTGACAAAAATTCACAAAATTATGCATACAGAAATTAGGAAAAAAAATAAAACATGTAAACAAAAGTAAAAAATATTTCCTAAAATTTATTAATGAAAAAATCATTGTAATTTTTTTCTAATTACGGAATAGATAACTAGATAAAAATGAATAAAAAGGATATAAAAAAATTAGAATGTTATACAAGAATAAAATAATATGTGATATGATTGTGATACTCATGTAAAAAAAGTGGTTTAAAGGGGTTTTGGATTGGAAGGGAGAAATTTTTAAAAAGGGGAGTTTTTTTAGATGTGTTGATGACATGGCAAGAGAAAAAACCTTTGAAGAGCTCTTGCATTGGAGATGTACATAGAGTTTTAGGACTATAAAATATAAAGAATAAATAATAAATAAATAGGAGGTAGGTAAGTCTATGTAGATTATTTGGTGGCAATTGACAAGCTGGTGGAGTGTGCATAGGTGGCATTAGTTGCATATGTGTAGTCTGGTTCTGACCATGTCATATGGAGGCTTATGGAAGAGGTGGTGGAGGCAAACAATGAATGTGGCATTGAACCATGTCTTGAAAATCCTTTTACTTCTGTGCAGTTATAGCAAAAAGTTCATATATCATTCCAAAATGTCCAATAAACTTAGTATAAAAGACATCTACCTTCTTATTAAGCTAATTGAATATATTGGTCATTTTCTCTTCCTAGGATTCCTCATCCTCTTCTTATTTTTTTTCACTTAAGTTCTCACTTCATCTTCCAATACTTCACTCGGATCCCTTGGAGGTGCATCTGCAACCACTTATCCATCTTGAATTGAGTATAAGAGTCAACACGATCATCTTTTCTCATCTCAATCTTATATATATTGAGCATCTTGATCCTCATAAAAAAACAATCGAAGGAGACAAATCAAATATGCAATAGCCGACCATATTGGAGTTTTCCCATTATACGATTCAGATAATGCAACATATTTTCTATCATAAACCAAATAGAATGCACATATTTCTTATGTTATCAATATTGTGATACATAAAGCCCTCTCTTGGACATTTTACTTGAGTTCTCTCCCTTAGCTAACAGAGTAATTGCTATGATTTCATGCACTATACAAAGTTTGACGTAGGTGATCTTAGAAGCATGTGCATTGCAAGTTGGAATTCTAACATAACTAGTAAGCTTCTCTAAGTACTCATCAACATTCCAACTATAGAGTATTCCAATACTCCAAATATCCCCACGAAGATAAAGGTCATGAGCAAAATGATCAAAAGTCATGGTACGCTTAACCCCTCTGATGTAAAATGTGAAGTGCCTTATATTTTCAACTATTTTCAATGTGGAGAAAAATTCTAAAGTATGGTTATGATACACATTATTGGTATTTATCATTCAAACTTCATCATGAAAAACATATTGCAATTACTTCCATAACTCATTCTTAATTTGGAGCATCTCTAGAAAACCCATTTCAATAGGTCTAGATTTATTAGGCACTTAGCATAATTAGATGATCACACCTTTGTTTCTATCCTTTTCATTCATAAAATTTAACCTAAGAGTGTGAAGAGGTAATTTTACTAGTTTTTCTCTACTTCTTAAGCTTTCTATAATGAACTGTGTGCTCCTTCTAGGCTTATTTGGGACCTCTAGGTTATTGGTGCATGTCATGTTCATTCTTTTGAGCAAACACCACCAAAATTCAATAATTAATTGAGAAATTTTGAATTGAACAGAGTTAGGGTTTAGGGAAGAAAAACATAAATATAATTGAATACGTGATTAAGAGTGGATGATATTCGAGTAATATCGCGAGAAATATAGAATTTGTGAGAGAGAGAGAGAGAGAGAAGGCATATAGTGGCTTAAGGTTTGAAATAGAATGATTTTGAGACATTTAAACTTAGGTTTGGAATTTATATCCCAAAAACTACATGACTATGAAGAACTTGGCAATTTTCGAAGCCGAGGTGTAGTTTCCCAAAATGTCACACCGATTTTCGCTAGCTCCAAATAGTGGTGTGGAAAATTTGCTATTTTTTCTAAGCAACACTGTAGAACTGGGAAAATTCGGGTTTATAATGAATTTAAGTGGTGGTTTGGAATCATATAAATGGTTTTCTCAAGAATTGAAATATAACCTTTGGCCTTTTTGATATGCTATCAATAATCATGTAATCTGACATAGAATTTACTATGAATTAAACGTAAAATTAATTTAGGTTACTTGAAATTAAATCATTTTTCTCTCAATTCCATCTAAAAAATATATATTCACGTAGAACACCAGAAAATCATAGCTCAAGGTTTGATTGAAACCTGGAACACAAAAAAAAGAAAAAAAAAAACTAAGAAAATGTTGATCCTAGATGCAATCACATTGAGAAATGACCTTATCATGCTTCTAAAAGTTTTGAGTGAATGGATTTACCTTTCTCATCTGCCTCAATCTTTGTAGAAGTACTCCATGTCAAAACTCTTAAGCAACTCCTTGTCATAGTTTGATTGGTGAATTAGAGTTCTATGCTTAAGTTACATGATTTATAGTCCAAAAAAGAAATTAAGCTCCCATATCATGCCCATTTCAAATTCACCTTCCATAAACTTAGAAATATCTTTCTTCTTGAGAATACTCTTAAGG